>CAKNFA010000084.1:0-272500 GCA_930367235.1 Sarcophaga rosellei | reverse complement strand
CTACACAGCGGCGTCCAGTGGTTACATAAAAAAACACTTAGTTTAAGTTTACAGCTATTTATTTACAATATGCAATAGCTTACACACTAAACTAAGTAAAATTAAATAAAAGGAAAAAAATAATTTAATTGGGAATAGATTAAAGTACCCTATGCCGGCCAAACAACTGTCCGTCAAGTCCACCAAAGGAGGATATTAGAACGACAATCAAACGGCATACGCACAGGATGATTGTGGCTCCAAGTTCTCCCTTTGTTCGTCCGGTCAGTCAAATTCTCCGGAGGAGGTTGTCAGAACGTCAATCAAACGGCCTACGCACAGGATGATTTTGGTTCTGAAGTCTCCGGTGTACGTCCAGTCAGTCAAATTCTCCGGAGGAGGATGTCAAAACGACAATCAAACGGCATACGCACAGGATGATTGTGGTTCTGAGGTCTCCGGTGTCCGTCCGGTCACAGTTGCCAATGTTTTGCTGGCTGTAAATAAATCACAATTGGGGACAACCACACCACTTGGGATTTATTATATATCTAGCAACAGCCGATGTCACGATCGACCTGCCTTACCAGCAACTCATCACCAACTGCCCCGACCGCTGAAGTCACGCTCGCTTTTATACACAAAAGTAACGAGTAACAGATCAAACATGATCGAACATCAATCATGTTGTGTCCTACTCTACAACTTACCAATGTGAGAGCAAGCACCAATTGAATTCAGCAGAGAGGTCTTGTAGGTCAAATGTGAGTCGTACGACAACCGTTATAAAGAATAATAATATTTCTAAAAATAGATCATAAGAGCTTAGCAAAAATTACTTGAAATATTTTAGGCACAGTGGGGCCTGTTATAAACTTAAACATTAAAATATTCAGAAAAGAAATTTTATTTACAATAATTCACAGAGGACGTACAAATAATGTAAAAAAATAACAAAAGAACTACTCCTAGTAGTATTACTATTCATTCTAATAATAAATGCGGGATATAATTAAATATATACGTAATTACAAGTATATAGTTAGTAAATAATATATAATGATAATTTGGCCGAACCGGCGGACATAGATAAGTAGGCATGGTGTGGGCAAAAACAAGGTCTCCGCCTTTTGTCGTCACACTGCTCCCCCTTCTAATTCAGATGTTTGCAACTTTTACCTCACCGATGCGTTGGATGGTAATGCGATATGCGTGTCGTTATCTACTTGGGCTTGTTCATGTAGAAACGTTGATGTCGCAGTTTTATCCGGGTTTAGCCCAATATTTCCGAGCCTAGGTGAGGTGTTTACCGACATTCGAAAATGTCTTGCCTTTCCTTCCCTCCTTGGCTTCGGACTAGGCTTGGATGGTGCTGGAGAGGTTTGGCGGGTGGACCGTCGCCTTTTGGAAGGGCATTTTCTGGAGGAGTTTGGCACTTCGTCGTCTCCTAGGGATATTGTGCGTCTCTTCTTTTCTTTTTTTTTGCTGGATGTTGCGGCGGAATTTTTTCCTTGTTCGTTCGAATTTCTGCTGCTTCGATTCCATGTTTTCACCGGGACGTACACTCGTTGATTTAAGTGATCTAGTGAAAATTAGAGAAAGAGAAGGATTATTAGAGTAATAGGGCTTCAGCTCACTAACATGTGCAGTATGTTGTTCGTTAGTTCCTATTGTTTTAATTCGCGCAATGACCGGGGATATGAATTCAGTGACTACATAAGGACCTTTAAATTTGGGTGCTAATTTGGCGTTGAAGTTATCTACCGCCTTGGATAATGGGTGTTGGCGTACGAGGACGTGATCTCCGATTTTTGGCGTCCAGCTTCGGCGTCGTAGATTATAATGATGCCGTTGTTTTTGTGAGGCCTTTTCTAAGTTGTGGCGTACGATTTTGAAAATCTCCTTCAATTCATCAGCTCGTTCTTCCGGCCCTACACACCGGGCTCCTGACCCGATCGTTACATCGTCATATAGAGCCTTTGGCAAACGCGGGTTCCTTCCCTGTGTTAGGAAAGCGGGTGAATATCCTGTCGATTCAGACGTGCTAGTGTTGATGGCCAACATCACTTCTGGCAGCAGTTCATCCCATCGATTATGTCGCTCATCTGTAAATTGTGCTATTATAGTTTTAATTGTCCGGTTGGCTCTCTCCGTTGGGTTTTCCTGTGGGGTATAAGGGGCAGTAAACTGTTGTTTCACTCCAATTTGCTCTAAATAACGTTTTAAAATGCGTGAGGTGAACTGTGTTCCGTTGTCGGTTATCAGAGCTTTTGGTACCCCATACCGAGACACTATCCGTTCTCTGATAGCTTTTACTACGTCCTCAGCCCTCGCCTTTCTACACGGAATCAGTTCAACCCATTTTGAAAAATTGTCGAACAATACCAACAACATAGTGTTACCATGTGCTGTCCTAGGGAGAGGGCCGACAAAGTCTGCGCATAATAACGCCCATGGCTCTTCTTGTATTCGCGCCAACATTTTTCCGGCCGGCTGTTGTTGTGAGATTTTATATCGTTGACAGGTTTCACAACGGCGTACGTACCTCTTCACATCGCGTGCTAACCCTGGCCAATAATAGCGACTGGCAGCCTTGTTGAAGGTCTTCCGTATACCCATATGACCACCCGTAACTTCATCGTGGGTCTCTTTTAAAACTTGTGGCCGCTGATACTTGGGGACACACAGTTTCCATGGAGTAGAGTCCTCATCGTTTACCTCTCGGGGGAAATGACGATATAATTTATTGTCAACAAGAGTGTAATCGGCGTGGAGTTCCGGGTTCTTTTGTACCGCTTCTAACTG
The DNA here is from genome assembly GCA_930367235.1 of Sarcophaga rosellei. Classification (NCBI taxonomy): domain Eukaryota; kingdom Metazoa; phylum Arthropoda; class Insecta; order Diptera; family Sarcophagidae; genus Sarcophaga; species Sarcophaga rosellei. The sequence continues at coordinate 269,716 of CAKNFA010000084.1, read as the reverse complement.
TGTGTCATACCAGTGGCAGGAGTTTGAGGGCCGTACCTGTGCCAGATTGATTTCGGCTATAGGGTGGCGTGAGAGGGCATCTGCTACAACGTTCTGCTTACCTTTTCTATAACTGATCGAGAACTTGTACTGTTGTAGTTCTAAAGCCCACCGTGCCAAACGACCTGTGGGGTTGTCGATGGAGTTTAACCACTTAAGTGATAGATGATCCGTAACAACCTTAAATTCGTAGCCTTCAAGGTAGGGACGCATTTTCCGTATGAACCATATTATTGCTAGGCACTCCTTTTCCGTGGCTGAATAATTCTTTTCTGCCCCATTTAAATGTCTGCTAGCGTACGCTATCACATGCTCTGAGTCGTCAATTTCCTGGGTCAAGACTGCTCCTAAACCTACCTCGCTGGCATCAGTTTGAAGAGTGAAGGGTTTAGTGAAATCGGGGCAAGCTAACACCGGTGCTTTAGTGAGACAGCTTTTTAGTACATCAAACGCTTCCTGCTGTTCCTGACCCCATTTCCAATGTTTACCTTTCTTCAACAGTTGGGTTAACGGTTGGGAGATTTTGGCAAAGTTTGGGACAAAACGTCGGTACCACGAAGTTATGCCCAAAAACCGGCGAACACCTTTGGTGTCTCGTGGTATAGGGAGTTGTTCTATCGCGGCAATCTTTTCGGGGTCAGTTTTTATTCCCTCGCTCGTCACAATGTGGCCCAGATATCGGGTCTCCGTTTTGAAAAACTCGCATTTTTCTGTATTTATTCTCAGATTTGCTGCCCTGAGTCTTCGAAACACCTCCTTGAGATTTTTCAGATGCTCGTCAAACGTCTTTCCAATCACGATGATATCATCGAGATATGCGAAAGCGTATGGTTCCATATCGGGTCCTATAACGCGGTGCAATGCCCGTTGGAAGGTGGCAGGAGCCGAGTGTAAGCCAAACGGCATAACTCGCCATTGAAACAGCCCTCTACCAGTAACTGCAAATGCCGTGTACTTTCTACTACCTTCGTCCATCGGGATCTGCCAATAACCATCCTTGAGGTCTAGACTGCTTATATATTTGGCATCTCTTAATCTGTCGAGGATGGTATCAATGCGCGGAAGTGGGTAGGCGTCAGGTATGGAACGAGCATTTAGTTGACGAAAATCCATGCATGTCCGCCACGAGCCATTCTTTTTCTTCACCAGGGTTATCGGAAAGGAATATGGGCTACATGACGGTTCAATACAGCCCCGTGCTAGCAACGAATTTACTTCTTCGTCAATAATGGCTTGCATGGCCGGATTTCTTTGTGCATACCTTATTTTTATTGGCCGGTCGTCCTTCATTACAATCCTGTGAGTGGCAGCGGTAGAAAGGCCTTGAATCTGTTGAAATTTGGGCAGTTCGATTTCTAAAAATTTTCTAATTCGCACTTGTAGCGAGTCTTCTTCAGAGTGATCGATACTACGAGTATAGCAGCTATTGGAGAAATTTACGACATTATGTTCCCTTACCTGGTTTAGTGATTCATCGTCATTCGGCAACTCTCGAGCCACGGATTCGCCTTTCGTGGTTAGACCAGCACAAAGGATAATTGTGTCAAAAGTTCTTAGGAAGTCTAACCCTAGAACGACGGATTCAGTGGCTTCCCGCATGACAAGAAACTCCTAGTTTTTTGTTAGATTACCAAATGTCACTGGTATTTGGACGGCTGTAGAGATGCGTTTCTTCGATCCATCGGCCAGTGCAACTTCTATATCCGTAGCGATATATTCCGGCTTTCGTAGCATTGTCTTTACGAAGGAAGGTGACACGAAGCTTCTGGTAGCACCCGTATCAATGATACCGTTGCAAAGATGGTTATTGATAACTATTGAAGCTTTAATTTTCTCTTCCTCCCACGATAGTTGCGTCTGATTATTAATCGAGCCTGTGGTGTCGTTTGGTGATGTTTGTTGGTTGCGAAGCATACGATGATGTTTGTTACGGCCTGGAAGTTTTGGGTTGGGGATACCTGCAAGCGTCCCTGCTCGGGCGCCAATGTAACGACACGTTTCCGCTCGGGTGCTGGGGTAGGTCAGCGGCGTCCAGTGGTTACATAAAAAAAAACACTTAGTTTAAGTTTAAAGCTATTTATTAACAATACTGCAATAGCTTACACACTAAGCTAAGTAAAACTAAATACAAGCAAAACTAATTAAATTGGATATGAATTAAGATATCCTAGGCCGGCCTAACAACGGTTCGTCACGTCACAGTACCGAAGGCGTCAAGGGGGTTTGAGTCAGAACAACAGTCAAACGGCATGCGCCCAGGATGACTGCGGTCCTACTGGTCCTTGTTGTAGCCCCGGTTCGTCAAGTGACAGTGCCGAGTACGTCAAGGGGGTTTGGAGTCAGAAGAACAGTCAAACGGCATACGCACAGGATGACTGTAGTTTCTACTCGTCCTTTCGGTTACCCCGGCACAGTCCGTCAAGTCAATCAAAGGAGGATGTCAGAGCAACAATCAAACGGCATACGCACAGGATGATTGCGGCTCCAAGATCTCCCTTTGTTCGTCTGGTCAGTCAAATTCTCCAGAGGAGGTTGTCAGAACGTAATCAAACGGCATACGCACAGGATGATTCTGGTTCTGAGGCCTCCGGAGTCCGTCCAGTCACAGTTGCCAATGTTTTGCCGGTTGTAAATAAATCACAAGTGAGGACGACCACACCACTTGGGATTTATCATATTTCCAGCACAGCCGATGTCTAGATCGACCTGCCTTACCAGCAACTCATCACCAACTGCCCCGACATCTGAAGTCACGCTCGCTTTTATACACAAAAGTAACGAGTAACGGATCCAACATGATCGAACATCAAACATGTTGTATCCCACTCTCCGACTTACCAATGTGAGAGCAAGCATCAGTTGAATTCAGCAAATGTCTTGTAGGTCAAATGTGAGTCGTATGACAACCGTTATAAAGAATAATACTAATTCTAAAAATAGCTTATAATATGGACTCAATCATCATATGACATATTTTAAGCACAATGGGGCCTGTTATAAAAAATAATTACAATAATGTTATTTATAATAATTCATACAGCCAACATATAAAAGAACATAAACAATACATTAAATCCTAAATATTATCCAGTGATATGGTGTGGACAAAAACAAGGTCTCCGACTTTTGTCGTCACAGGGTTGTATTAAAAAGTCGTTAAATTCAAAAATATATTCAAATAGTAAAAATGGTTACAATATCAAAATACTGGGCTGCTTCATTATTATTTTATTCTATTCAAATGATTTTTAATTCAAAAATGATTTTGGACAAATGTTATCCTGTTAAAGTTTTATGTTTTAATTTTCAATAGTAGGGTAAGTTTTAATCACAAACAATTTTACGTTAAGTTTTAATTTTTAATCAAAATGATTTTTACTCTTTTCTAAAACAACTGAATAATTCTTGTGACCACTGATCTTTCTTTTTGTACCACTTATATCAACCGCAACTTATCAACTGTCACTTATCTACTACCCTTATCAACTGCAACCCATCAACCGACCTCTCCTCAACAACACCACACTAAAGGGCTGCCAGATCGCACAGCATTAAACCTAAACCCCTTTACATATATACTCACTCTGGTGTCAGACCATTATGTGCGTATGCCTTCGACCTCCAGAGGAAATTTATTGCGAATCTTAGCCACCATGACAACTCTCTTATGAACGATATTTATGAGGAGGAGAGATTTACAGTCTGGTCGAGATCTGGATACCTATCACCGATTGGTATTATTATGGAGCCTTTGGATGTTGACTCGGATCCGTTCAAGCTGCCGGATTTTTTTTTGCGGGACTATCCCTGGTGGCCATAGGGGATGATTTCATCAATTAATTGTTAATTTAATTTTTTTAATTATATGCCACATTTATTTTTGTACTTGGATGGTACTTTCGGGTTATATGTATATTTTTTTAACATGATTTTTGAATTCTGGGAATTCTACTTATCTTAGTGAATTTGTTTACACATACAATGTATGTTCTTTTTTGAATCATTGATAGTTATTGGGATTATCTGTGATATCGGTTTTCACTGTTTGCCAATGTTATTTACGCTTTCGTTTAAGCAGTTTTAAGTGTTATTTAGTTTTATGCACCTATTTTGTTTAACAGTTTTCTCTGTTAGTTATAGTAAATGCCGGGAGCAAGCATTGTTTGCTTATTGTGTGGTATCCCTGTATCAGTTATATTGTGGATATGGCATCACCGTATCCTTGTAAGATATATATTATAAATGTGACATTATTGTAAGAAAAATAATAAAGGGGGATTCTTTGTTTAAAACTTTAAAAGGCTAGACGTGTTTCTCTCTAACGTATATATGGTAAATAACACATGGTGGCAGCGGTGAACTTTTATAAATAAGAAAAGAAAAAAATATTACAATGGCTACAGCGGAATCATCAAGTGGATCACAACGAACATTAGTAGTCGAGAATAGTGGCTATCAAGTAGCACCACCCGAAAGATTTGATTTTGGAAATCCGGCACAATGGCCTAAATGGTTACGTCGTTTTGATAGAATACCCGTTTAAATAAACAATCGGAGGAGGAACAGGTAAACTCGCTGATATATCTTATGGGTGAACAAGCTGAGGATATATTTATGACCTTACCCTTAACCGATGTAGAAAGAGCTGTGTACAAAAAGGTTGTGGACGTTTTTGAAAAATATTTTGTGGTGCGTATAAACGTCATTTATGAGCGAGCTAAATTCAATAAGCGAGTACAGCTAGAAGGTGAGATGGTTGAAGATTTTATAACAGCACTTCACACACTGGCCCGAAATTGTAATTATGGAAACCTACATGAGGAAATGATACGAGACCGAATTGTTGTTGGTATAGTAGACAAGAAATTGTCGGACAGACTGCAGTGTGAAACTGAATTAACTCTAGAAAAGGCAGTAGATATTGTGCGCACGCAAGAGAATGTACGTCGTCAGCAAAATGACTTGGAACAAAACTGTCAAACTAGATCTATTGTCAATAAAATACGGGTTTTCGGAAAAACCATAAAAGATGAGAAGTGCGAAAAATGTGGTGGTACTCATGGCGAAAAAAAACTTTGTGCAGCGAAGAATAAAAAATGCAATAATTGTAACAAATATGGCCATTTTGCAAGAGTGTGTAAGAGCGGACAAAGAATGAATAATATTGAAACCGAAAGCGAGGGAGAGGAAACTGTATATTTCGGATTGGTTTCAAAAAGTGGTAAAAACGATCGCTGGTGTGAAATAATAAGAATAAACAAAAAACCGATTGAGGTTATAATTGATACAGGTGCACCAGTGAATGTGTTACCAACTAGAATATTTAAGAAAGAATGGCCAACAGTAAAGATATTGAAGGCAGATAAGAAGTTAACTGGCCCATCGGGGGAGATTCTGGTAGTTCGAGGAATGTGCACAGTAAAAATTGAAAGGGGAAAATATGAATGTTTTAGTAAAATATATGTTGTAGATGGTGTTATAAATCCATTGCTTTCTCTCCATACTTGTGAAAAATTGAAATTTATTAAGCGAATAAATATGATCAAAGAAAAATCAAAAGTCGACATTCAGAAGGAGTACCCACAACTTTTTGATAAATTGGGTTGCTTGAAATTTATATATGACATCAAGTTAAAACCGAAAAATACGCCATATGCTATAAATGCCGCACGTAGGGTGCCAATACCACTAATGAAAAAACTGAAGGATAAATTAGCAGAAATGGTCGAATTGGGGGTTATAAGACGTATTAATGAGCCAACTCAATGGTGTGCGCCACTAGTAATAGCTCCGAAAGCAAATGGTGAAATACGGCCTTGCGTAGACTTGTCAAAATTAAATGAGTATGTTGAAAGGGAAGTCCACCCAATGCCAATGGCCGATCATACATTAGCTCAATTGAACAACGCAAAATATTTTACTAAAATGGATAAAAAAAACGGCTTTTGGCAGATACGTCTATCTGAAAGATCACAAAAAGTTACAACATTTTTAACACCTTTCGGTAGATACTGTTTTTTGAGACTCCCTTTCGGGATATCATCGGCGCTAGAAATTTTCCAAAAACAACTTCAACAAATTTTAGAGGGGACACAAGGTGTTGTTTGCCAAACAGATGATATATTGGTGTTTGGTGAAACGATGACTGAGCATGACAACAATCTGAGAAATGTTCTGACAAGACTGGTCGAAGCGGGTGTCACCCTTAATAAGGAGAAATGTGAAGTGGGGATAACGTCTGTAAAATTTCTGGGTCACTTTATTGATTCCCAGGGAATTCATCCTGATAACTCGAAGATCGAAGCGATAAAGAATTATGCACGACCAACTACCGTGACCGAGGTACGTAGATTTTTAGGGTTGGTACAATACGTAGGTAAGTTTGTGCAGAATCTTTCTACATACTGTCAGCCACTAAACGAGCTTTTGAAGAAAAATACAGGTTATCAGTGGAATGAAGAACAACAGCACGCCTTTGATAATATAAAGAAAATTTTGTCGACTCCACCAATTTTAAAAATGTATAACCCCAGCCATAGAACAGCAATATCTACGGATGCATCATCGTACGGACTGGGGGCAGCGTTACGCCAGATGGATGAAGATGGCTTTTGGAAACCAGTCGCAAATGCGTCCCGCACGCTATCTGAAAATGAACAACGTTATGCGCAAATTGAGAAAGAAGCATTGGCAATTACGTGGGCGATAACGGACAAATTCAGAGATTACTTAACGGGCATAAAGTTTCACATAGAGACAGACCATAAGCCCCTGATTTCAATTTTCACCGTTAAACATCTTGATGATTTAACACCGAGGTTACAAAAGTTTAGAATGAAATTGTTATGTTATGGGTATACTATTGAATATACACCAGGAAAGCACTTAATTGCAGCGGATGCTTTATCTCGAGCTCCCTTGAAAAATGTTCAAAAGGACGATGAGGAGCTACAAACTTTTGTCTACAACATCATAGAAAAGTTGCCCGCAAGTGCCAAATTTATAACCCGGTTAAAAATGGAACAGCTAGAGGATGAAATACTGAAAGAAATAATAATACTGAAATACTGAAAGGTTGGCCACATAAGTCAAAAATGTCATCAGAGGCAAAATTATATTACAACGATCGCTATAAAATGGCAGTTAATAATGGCATTCTAATGTACGGTAACAGACTAATAATACCCTCGAAAATGCGAGCTGAGGTTTTGCAACGCATCCACCATGGACATTTGGGTATTAATAAATGTAAAGCGAGAGCACGAGAATCAATATGGTGGCCTGGCTGTATGGAAAATGTAGAACAGTTGGTAAAGAACTACAACATCTGTGTCGAGAATCTAATACCGAGAAAAGAACCTATGATCACATCTGAGTTCCCAGAGCGGCCATGGCAGAAAGTAGGCATCGATTTGTGTTATTACAAGGGTAAGAATTTCTTAGTTGTATGTGATTACTACTCTCGTTACCCGGAAGTCATAGAACTTGAGCGACAGACGGCCAAATGTGTAATCGAAAAATTAAAGAGCATTTTCAGTCGTCATGGAATCCCTGAAATAGTACGCTCGGACAACGGCCCACAATTTTCTCAAATTATTACATCTGAATTCCATAGATTTGCTAGTGAGTGGGGATTCGAACACATTACATCCAGTCCATACTTTTCACAGAGTAATGGGTTAGCCGAATCAGCAGTAAAAATAATAAAAAACTTATTTAAGAAGAACACAGATCATTACATGGCACTATTAGAGTATAGGACGACACCTTTAATAATAGGCTACAGCCCTTCAGAACTACTCATGGGACGAAAGCTGCGCTCGAAATTACCACTTGCAGATAGCCAGCTAATGCCCAGGGGCTTTTATGAACATGAAATGTTGGCATCGGAAGAGAAGGGGCGAGTGCGCCAAGCAGAAAACTATAATCGCCATCATGGTGTTCGTCAACAACCAGATTTAAAGGATGGTTCCAGGGTTTTTGTCCGAGATTTGAAACAATGGGGTAGAGTTGCATCAAAAGCCGACACACCTAGGTCATACTGGGTAGAGACAGATGATGGCAGATATAGGCGCAACGCATTTCACCTAAATAGATCTATTGATAACAGCGAAATTAAGGTACCTGGCAACTTACGCAGAACATCCGATCAGAACTGTGAAAAAGATCCATCAGTAGACTTCCGATGATGGAAAAAGACCGTCTCATGATGAAACTTTAGAGGGTGCGGAAGTGACGGCAAACGATTCTCAGGAAGAAGCAATAACAAAGAGAGTAGAAGATTTACACGAAAAACCCAATGATGACAAGACGAGGCCGTGAAGTAAAAATTCCGAAAAATTTGGAGCCATATGTATTGGATTTTGATTAACAATTTAGGAGGGGAGATGTGTGGTACCCCTGTATCAGTTATATTGTGGATATGGCATCACCGTATCCTTGTAGGATATATATTATAAATGTGGCATTATTGTAAGAAAAATAATAAAGGGGGATTCTTTGTTTAAAACTTTAAAAGGCTAGACGTGTTTCTCTCTAACGTATATATGGTAAATAACACACTTATCTTTTTTAACAGTTCTGTTAACAACATATCACTTTTTAGCAAGTTGCTTTTGATCTTTTAAAGGTATTAAAACAAGACAAATATATAGTTTTAAGATTTTATACATCAAAATGTCGATTTTGTATCTCACTCTACCATGTAAAGAAGAAAAAAACGACTCAATAAAATTTAAATTCATAATTCTGGTTATTAATTCTCGCTGCTTTGTACACGTGCTCAAGCCGTCAATACATTATGTCCATGTTGTTGTTGTTATGTATTCTCCCCTGGCTATCGTGGGAAATATGCATCGTTTGTATTACTGGTGTTGGGCTGAAGACTGGGATCGTGTTGCATCCAGTTTGTTACGCGCCGGTTATACTTTCTAAACCGAATAAATTATCGAGGTTAAGGGCATGCAAAGATCTCCCCAGCTGCTCAAACCAAGGTGGTTCTCAACCCGTATTTTATGACGCGCAAGCATATAACACAGACTGCATGCCATCAGAAAAATATACCCTAGACTGTGTGAATAAAAAACGTACAATAATGTCAAACACGAAAGTATCCGGAAACAAAAAAAACCGAGTCATAAAGATTCAACGGTTAGATGTTATCCCGCCTAGGGTCATAAGCTCCCTCCCAGCGACAAAGTCACACACCATGACAGACGGACGCCCTAATCAAATACTATGTCTGTCCCTGGTATAACCACATACCTTTTACCCTATCATGTTCCCAGCATTCCTCCCGAATTAGCCAATTAAAGAATCATCTCATAAAATAAAATTCACTTCATAAAATAAAATTTAAATTTTTTTCGTAAAGGAGAGAAAAAAGAAGATAATAAATAGGGATATGTATATGTGTTTATATAATTAATATTAGAGATAACTATTTATATAAAAAGGTTAGTATATATTTTACAATATTTCTAGGAAAAATACAATATAGATAGGGCTTATTATATATATAGGGCTTATTATTATATATATAGTATAATATAATATAACATATAAGTATAATACATGTATTAGATTATAAATAATAAATGATGCTGTGAATTGAACTTAGCTGAGCTGCGCTGCGGTGCACCGTCCTCCATGTATCATTCGCCTTCGTTTTTATTAATTGATTCCTTTTTTTCTTCTTTTCTTTTGTTAGTTAATTTTATTTAATTTAGTGAGTTTTTTTCTTCATACAATGTATTTACTTATGTTGATTTATTTTTGTGTTTTTATTTTGTGTTTGTACTTTCCAGTAGTTTAGGTTTTGTTTTGATAAGATTTTCTGTTCTTTCTTTAATATCGTTTTGTAATAATAATAATTTTTTTTTTTTATTTTCTACGTGTTTTATAAATTCCCACTATAATTTCTTGTTGTTTGTAAGAAAATTATTTCTTTTTTTTTAAGACATGTATATATTGTTAATATTATTTTAGTTTTAATAATAATAGAAAAATGATATATTGTTTGTTAAACCTTAATTATTGCGGTTTCACGTTTTCTTTTTAATAAAAAGGTCTTTGTTTAAAAATTATTTCTTTTTACATCTCCTTTTTTTCAATTAAATTTCATGTTATTTGGTTTGTTCAGAAAACTAAGTTGTAATATTTTTTATTTTTTTTTTTTTCTTCTTATTTGATCTTCACCACTCGACTGCCACAGATGAACTGTCCCATCTCGCATCTTTCTTTCTTTCATTTACCCTGGAATGTTCTTTTTTTCCAAAACGCATTATCCCGCTTTACATAATTCCCTCATTCTCGTTTACTGACAAACATCACATTCTGATTGGTTGAACTGTCTAACGGTAACATTTAACAATATCTAGAATATGTTAGAATATATGTCATTAAACATATAAGCAAACACAGGTAATAATTTTAAGAACTATATAGAATTAAGGGGGTTAATTCGAAATTGGCGGATCAGTTAAAAAACTGAATAAAAGAGGAAATAATTCCAAAATCCAATCAATTTAAATAAAGTTAACTGAGCTCTTAAAAAATTATTCTTGAATTAATTAACGCCACTTATATATTAGAATCGGAAATTTCGTATATTGTGTACCGAGGTACATTAATAAAATTCTATTTAAAAAAGTGAATACTTATAAGTTCAGATATAATTCGACCGATAATTTTTGTTTGTTTTTTCCTAATAGTTTTTATTTTATTATTTTTTTTTTAATTATTTATTATATAATAACATTTACGAAATAAAAAGGACCGATCGAGTATTATTATGATTATCAACTAACTTTATATTTCTTTTTATTTTATCCTAACATATTTTATAAACTTAATTCCATCTGTGTCCTTCAATCCAGCAACTGCGTTGTATTTGCTTACTTGCTATATATTCATTGAACTTAAAATTAAGACAATAAGATTAGGACAAAGAGATTAGAGATGAATTATTACTAAAAAATATTTGTACACAATGATAATAAAACATATTATCAAAGTAACTTATAGGATTGGCTTTCAGAGGTGCATTTAAGAGATACATTTTGAAGTAAAGCTATAAAACACAACTTAAGTCTAAAACCATAAAATTTCGTAATAAATAAAAGCATTTTTTAGGAAATTGTGGTTCGCTCAGTCTTTTTGGCACTCCAACTTCAGTAAATCAAGTTCTACATGATTTGTTTTTATTTATTTATTTATTTTTTTACACCTCAGAAGTCTTTTTCAAAAGACTCAGTTCCTTCCTCGATAGCTTTTGAATCTTTAATTTATTTTACGCTTTATTTAACTATCGTCGTCCAGTCTTCTCTAATTTACGCCTTTCGTCATTTTTAACTTTCCTGTTAACAAAAACATTGATTAATCATTTTATGCAGAAGCCCAAATATTCCAACACATTTGAAACATAATAGTGTTTTCACACCGAGTGGTTTTAACGCAAAAGTTAACTTTAAAACCAAAGACAAAACCTGCTTTTACCATACAAAATTGTTGTGAAATTTTTTGAATTGGTTTTAAGTAGGTTTTATGAAATACAACCTTGTTTTATATACTAAATTAGAGCTACCAGCTCTGAAATGTTGAAAACAGCTGATAAAAACAAATCAAATGTAAAAATACAGAAAGCCGGTTGCATAAAAATGTAAAATTTTAAATAATGAATGCTGCAATAATAATATTATAACAATAATATTAAAAATATTAATAATATTATTTCTTAATTTATCATATTTTTTATTTTTTCTTTAACAAAAAAAGCTGTTGTACTGCCATAAATGTATGAAAGTTAAAACCAGATTTGAGAAAATTCGTAGTGTGAACGCAAAATCAGCTGATTGTGGGTTTAATGCTAAAATCAGGTTTTAACTTTTGGTGTGAAAACACTATAAAAGTGTTGTGAAAGATTTCATAAGAAATGTGATTATTTAAAGAAAATGTGTTTAAAAGGGGTTTGTTTTTAAATTGTAAATTTTTTTTAGGATGTACAACATTTTTTAGGACTTTATACAAGCCCTAGTACCAAGAACTTTCAGGTAGTTTATAAATATAATAGGAAGCACCAAATAGATAAATACTGTGAAAATGCAATGAATAATTTGTCAATTTAATATTACTACAGTAACTAACTGCATTTGGTACAATCAATCATAATAAGCATTTATCTTTCTATATTCCCAGGATACAAAAAATGTTATTATAAAAATGTATGTATAAAACTTTATTATAAATGAGGGTAAGGGAGTATATGTATATTTTTTTGATAACTAAAAATTGAAGCATAAATAAAAAGTTGTATTACAAAAGTGCTTGCATCTTAACTGCATAATATAATAGACGCACAATTTAAAACACCATCTGTACACATTGTAAGTGCTCGCCTATAATGAACTACATTTTATTTCTATTGTAATATAGCAGCAAGTCATATTTTTAAGTAAAGACTTCGAAAATTTATATTATAATTTATTTGGATGATATAATGATTACTACTGTGGGTATAAACGAACATTTTGAAATTCTCAGGGAGGTCTTTACCCGATTGGTCGAGAATAAGTTGGAACTAAGAATCGATAAGTGTGAGTTTTTACGGACGTCTGTTAAGTATTTGGGATACAACATCGAGGGGAACGGATGAAAAGGGCTTGCAGACGATTAGGGATTACCCGGTACCTGATAAGCAACTGTCGGTTCAGAGTTTTTGGGTCTGTGTTCATACTTTCGTAGATTTGTGAAGGATTTTTCGATAATTGATAAGCCATTGTACGACTTGACCAAGAGGGACAGGAAGTTTGTGTTTGGTGAGGTCGAGTTAAGGGCATTTGAATTGTTGAAGAGAAAATTGATGGAATCACCCGTTCTGGCACTCTATGATCCTAAGGACGAAACGGAACTACATTGTGATGCGAGTTCCATCGGGTTTGGTGCTGTTTTACTCCAGAGGAAGGATGACGGCAAATTTCACCCTATTTTTTATTTTTCCAAAAGAACAACCGATACCGAGTCTAGATACCATAGCTTTGAACTTGAGACGCTGGCCATAATTTATGCTTTGAGGCGCTTTCGTATATATTTGCAGGGAAGGTAGTTCAAAATTGTTACCCACTGTAATTCTCTGACCATGACTCTGAATAAAAGGGAACTGAATCCGAGAATAGTGCGCTGGGCTTTGGATCTTCAAAACTACGACTATGTATTGGAACATCGATCGGGTGGGAGGATGCAGCATGTCGATGCACTGAGCAGGAGTACGAACGTTATGGTTGTGGAGTCGAACACATTCGAGGAAAATTTGGTTATTTGTCAAAACAGGGATCGGAAGTTGAAGGATTTGAGGGAGTTATTACAGGAAGGGGAGCATGCTTTGTACGAAATGAGGAATGGCGTATTGTATAGGAAGACTACTGATGGTAGTCTTAAGTTCTATGTCCCGGGGGACATGGAGGATCATATTCTGTACAAATATCATAATGAGATGGGATATCTGGGAGTTGATAAAGTGACGGAGCTGATTTCAAAGACCTATTGGTTCCCGAAAATGAGGTCAAAAGCTGCTGATCACATAGCGAATTGTATGAACTGCATTGTGTATTATGGGAATCACGGAAAGGAGGAAGGTTTTCTACACAGTATACCGAAGTCGAGTCAACCATTTGATGTTGTTCATGTGGATCACATCGGGCCAATGGATAAGGGCAGGGCTTTAAAACACATTTTGGTTGTAATTGATGCGTGTACGAAGTTCGTCAGATTATATCCTACCAAGACGACCAACGCGAAGGGGCGATTTTGGCGTTAAGGGATTATTTTCGATGCTATAATCGCCCTAGATGTGTTATAAGTGATCGTGGATCATGATTTACTTCTACCGATTTTCGGAGGGAGAATGATGTTTCCCACATTTTGATCGCCACTGGTTCGCCTCAGGCGAATGGCCAGGTCGAACGAGTTAATAGGTCGATTGGTCCGATGGTGGATCCGCAGAAGGGAATTTTTTGGGACAACGTATTGGAGCATGTTGAGTACTGTCTGAATAATACTGTTCATAGGTCGGTTGGTGAACACCCAAGTGTGATGTTATTTGGTTTGGCGCAGAGGGGAAGGGTGATTGATTCGCTTAGGGAATGTTTACTTGATTCGACTGATAGTATACGCGAGGATCATAGTGTAATTAGGTCTAGGGCAAATGAGAGGCAGATGAAGTTACAGGCCTACAAAGAGAAGTATTTTAACAGGAAAAGGAGGCGTCCGACGGAATATAGAGAAGGGGATTATGTCATGGTGAAGAATTTTGATTCCTCGACTGGTGTATCACGTAAACTGATTCCGACATATAGAGGCCCATACAGAATATCAAGGGTCTTACGGAATGATCGCTATGTTTTGGAGGATGTTGAGGGGTTTCAACAGTCCCGGAAACCATATAGGTAGTCTGGTCGGTTTCCAATATGCGCCCATGGTTTAGGGGACGTGAAGGGACATCTATGTAATGTGAGATCAGGGGATCTCATGGTCAGGATGGCCGAATTGTAGTAGTCTATGATGTCGGTTACTTTAGTTGTAGTCGCGGGTACCTGTTGCAATATTTCTTTAAGTGTATTATGTGAGATTTCCAATGTAAATATATTTATCTCTTTCTTTCTTAGGCTTATAATTGTACGCATGATTGTATGGTAATCTGGAATATTCCACGTAAATACATTTATCTCTTTCTTTCTTAAACTCATAATTGTGTGTATAACTATATAGTGTTCTGGAACCTTCCATGTGAATATATTTATCTCTTTCTTTTATATACAATAAGATATAATGTTTTGTAGAGTTAAGCTTGTAGATATTTAAGGAAAAGAAGCGTGATCATTATTAAAAGAGACGCCGAGCAAATAAGTTGGTTTTATTTATTCCTCCGCGGTTTTAAAGTTTGACTACAATATTTACCGTTATTAATAGAGAAAGCAGTTTTCTCAATGTCAGTTTTTTAAGGGGTCTGGTGAAAATCACTTTTTAAATCGAGTACCGAAAAAAATTTACTGTTACCAGGGTTAGATATTACCTCATTTATTTCAGTGCTTTGTTACGATAAGACGAAGTAAGCATGTGAAGAGATTCTTGACGTGTTTCTAAGCAACCTAATTTATTTACCATAAGTGATAAATGCTCGTAAACTTCCTGATAAAATTCTGGAATTGTCCTATTTCCCTCGACCAACGTGATCATTTGATATTCCAAAGTCGGCAAATCACGCTTGTATGGATAGGCACTTTGATATTGCAGACCAATCGAGCGGCGTGTTATGAGATTTTAACGCAATATCCGCGTTTCCTATTATTTTATTTAATATTACACTCAGCATTCCATAGTATTTAGAGGTTCCCTTTTGGGTTTCGTAAATAGATAATACGCGGTTTACGCTTTTTTCCAGCAACTGAACTCTCCTGGCTGTCCTGAAAATTCTTAGAGACACTTAAAAACGTCAGAGATTTTGTCTAAGTCTTTAAGGTCATTTCTATGTCTTTCTTCAAATGCTTGGTCCGTTAAATTACAAAAGTTAGTGCTAGGATTTAAAGCGGTTTGGACCACTTGTGGTCCTTTTCGTCTGAGAATGTCCGAGGCTATAAACTGAAATTAACTAGGAAGAACTGAGGGTCTGATTAGGTTATTAGGATTTGACTTTTTATGTTGTTCTTTCTTTTTAAATTATTTTGAAATTGAACAGTGAATAAATGTTGTTATTTGAAAAAAAAAATATTGATTTAATCAAACAGAGTAGAATATAAAAATAACAATAATATAATAATTGTAAAATTATAAGATATATAAAATATAAGGATAATTTTAAAACTATCTTGCTATTGTAGTTAACTGCAGGTGTAATGTTGTTTTTCCTTGTGTTGTTATATATTTATTAAATTTTCCAAATTGTTTTAAGTCTTTGTTTCTAATATCGCACAGTTTGTTTTAAATTAAAAGGCCTTTCTTTTCTAAAACTTCCTTCTGATTTAGTAATTTTTAATTTTTTGTTTTTTATATGCAGTCGGGCATGCAATTTTATTAGAGGATTGGCTTCTTCACTAATTGCGGTCCTTTTTTTCAATAATTTTAACACTTTTTTATAATGTATATTTATCAAGTTAATAATTATTTTTTTGACAAAGTTAATTTTCTTTTGTTGTTTCTTACAGGAGAGGCTGGCAAATTCTGTCCCGGCTTGCCTTTTTCTTTTCCTGCTACTACGGAGCCATTTTCCTAATTTTTCACTATCTAAGGATTGTAAAATTTTTTCGAGTTACTATGAATCAGTTTTAATTCCCAGTCACTTTTTCACTTCTCTTTTCTTTTTCACTGTTATTTCTTTATGGATTTATTCACTTTTAATTCTCCTTATTAAGGACTTTATTTATATATATTTTTAATCATGGATTTATTCAATTTTAATTCTTTTATTTAAGGACTTTTTTGCTTTTAAGGACTTTTTGCTTTTTAGGACTTTTTCTTTAAAGGACTTTTTGGTCTTAAGGACTTTTTTCTCGGGCACCAGTTAGTGTATTCTAAATCTGAATACGTTAAAAAAAAGGAATTTCTAGTTTCTGCTTTTGTATTTACTTGTACTTTACGCAACGAGTTTATTAACAAAAACTAAACTAAACTTAATAAACTGAATTAACTTATATACTAATTATGGATTGCAATACCAGCATTGGCGTGATCCAGTTAATCGGAAATTAGGCTGCTTTAGCTGCAATGGTAGTAGTGGCGTGATCCAATTCTAGGAATTCCGTCCGCTTCTGTTGGAAGTGCATTTCTAGCATTTAACATAATTTGGCTACATGTGTCTCGGAAGTTGTCGGTACTAACAAAATTTTGTTTACGGGAAAGAATAATTATTCTTGTAGCATGATTTTACAGTTGTCAATACCAACACATTTCATATGCATAAACAAAAGAATATCCAATTGCATATGAGCAGCGACCACTTGACTCAATGTTATTGACCGTCGCACTAAGTGGCATTTACCCTCAAAAGCTGGCCAAAAAGGCAAAAATGAATTTTAAGAAATTTAAGAAACTGCGTATGCAGTTCGATAGACAACAAAATTCTGCAATATATAGTGAATTTTCACGACTTTAGGTTGAGATTAGGTTTGGGACGATGTCAAAATCAGGGAAGTGAAGAAAATTAAAATTAAATTAAATTAAATTGGTGTTTTTTTGAAATTTTAATAGGTTTATATGATATTTTTTGTGGCTAAACGAATAGAGGTTTCATATTGATTTCTTTTTTATTTTTTTCTTGAAAGGTATGAGCAACTGCTACTTTCAGTTTTTTTTAATATATATCTCATATATTAATGTTAAAATTATTCGTTCAAAATTTAAAAATAATAAAAATTTCACATTTTTTTACCCTTCCCAAAAAATAGATAAGGATTTTAAAGGTGAAAGTAGTTTAATGTTATACACCACAAAAAAATATGAACTCTCTACATTCAGGAACAAAAAAAAAGTTTGCGCAAATTTGCGCAATTTTTTTGGCGATTCTTTGAAAATTTTCATTTTTTTAAAAAATTACCCTTTTTCTACCAAAAAACGAAACACACAAGATTTTTAAAACTGAAAGTAGAAGTGCTCAAAAATTGTTATATACCGCAATAAAGTATGAAATTTCTATTTTCAGCCTTTTTGCCTGTAAAGTGGTAAAAAAATAATAAAATGACCCTTTTATAAGCTGCAGTACACTAAAATCGCGAAGGAAAAGAAAAGGATTTTCATCAGATACTATTAAATTACTTCTTCCTGACATTGATGATGAAAATGATAACGATTTTAACGAATGTATGTAGTTAGATTCACTTTTTAAGTGTTTTTAAGTTACATAAGTATTAAATAATGTAAAATAAATATTATAAATAAATATTAATTATCATAGAACTTTAAAAACTTAATTACATATATCGACTATTATAACAATATGAGATATATGTTTGATTTTCTTAATGGGCCGTATGTGGTACCTAGGGGCACTTATGATCCGATCATAATAAAATCAGGTGAAATGATTCACATTCATATTAAACACGTTCATGTCGAATTTCATCGAGGTAACAAAATTTTTAAACCAATTATAATAGCTAAACATATTTTCTTAAGAGGCCCTATTTTTGACCTAGGGGAAATTATGGACCGACCATAACAAAATTTGGTAATATGATTTAGATTTACAAAATACACGTTCATACCGAATTTCATCACGATACCGATGTTTTTAAGCCATTTATAAGCGAGAACGTGAATTTCTAAAGGGGACTTTATATGGGGGCTAGGGGCAAATGTGATCCGATTTTCACCAAACTTTACACCATGATGTCTTGGTACTCAGAACTGATGCATGCTAAATTGTATCATGATTGTTGCATAATTACCATAATTATGTGTAAATAAGTGCAATTTGTATGGGGGCTAGGCGAAATCACGGACCGATTTGAACAAAAATCAGTTGGGTTCATCCTTGGGCCTAATTATCACTAACACTATCAAAAAATTCCAGCCATTAACTCATAAAACTTACTTACTTACTTAATTGGCCATAACAACCCGTTTAACGGATTTCGGCCTGCCGTAACACATCCTTCCAGGCGCCTCTGCTTCTTGCGCGCCTACGCCAGTTGGTCACACCAATCGATGACAGGGCCTCCTCGATTTGGTCCTTCCAACGGATACAAGGTCGTCCTCTTCGCCGACTTCCGCAGATTCCCGCATCAAATACCCGTCTCGCCGGAGCATCCTCCTCCATTCGAACGACATGGCCGAGCCAGCGCAGCCGCTGGATATTAATGCGCTGTACAACGTCTACGTCGTTGAGGAGCTCATACAGCTCACTGTTGGATCGGATACGGAAATCATCGCCAACTCGCACTGGACCGAAGATCTTGCGTAGGACTTTTCTCTCGAACACTCGCAAGGCTGCTGCATCTGTTCTTAATAGGGTCCATGCCTCTGCGCCATAGAGAAGCACGGGGAGGATGAGCGTCTTGTAGAGTGTTAGTTTTGTCGCGCGAGAGAGGTCTCTGCTACTCAATTGCCTACTGAGACCATAGTAACACCTGTTGGCAAGAGTGATCCTACGCTTGATCTCCAGACTGACATCATTTCTGGTGGTAACGGCGGAGCCAAGATAGATGAATTCCTTGACCGTATCAAAAGTATAGTTATCGGCCGTAATCTGAGAATCAATACGCCGCGCGTCTCTACTTGTCGATAACATATACTTTGTTTTGCCCTCATTTACTGCCAGACCCATCTTACTAGACTCTCGTTCAATAGCACTAAAGGCAGCAGTAACATCTCGCTTGGTACGCCCTATAATGTCAATGTCGTCAGCGTACGCAAGCAACTGGACACTTTTTTGAAAAATAGTGCCATTGCGATGCACTCCCGCCTTTCGCAGAACACTCTCCATGACGAAGTTGAAGAGGTCGCATGATAAGGGGTCGCCTTGTCTGAAACCTCGCACGGTATCAAAAGGTTCGGAGAGGTCCTTTCCTACCTTGACGGAGCTGCAAGAATTGCTCAACGTCATTCTGCATAGCCTTATCAGCTTCGCAGGTATACCGAGCTCAGACATTGCGGCAAAAACACGATCCCTTATGGGGCTATCGAAGGCTGCCTTATAGTCGACAAAAAGATGGTGTGTGTCGACTTGTTTCTCGTGGGTCTTTTCCAGGATTTGGCGTAGTGTGAAGATCTGGTCGATGGTGGACTTGCCAGGTCTGAAGCCGCACTGATAAGGTCCAATCAGTGTTTTTACGAGTGGCTTCAATCGTTCACACAATACGCCTGTAAGAACCTTATATGCGATAGGGAGAAGACTTATACCCCTGTAGTTGGCGCATATCGTAGGGTCTCCCTTTTTCAGGACAGGACAGAGGACACTGAGGTTCCAATCGTTGGGCATACTTTCCTCTAGCCATATTTTGTAAATAAGTTGGTGCATGCGCCCTACCAACTCATTACATCCGGTCTTAAACAATTCAGCGGGGAGGCCATCAGGACCCGCCGCTTTATTGTTTTTAAGACGCATAATCGCGACTTTGACCTCTTCATGGCTAGGCGGCGGAATCTCCACGCCGTCATCGTCGATCGGGTTCGAAACATCATCTCTAAAGGCGGAATTGTTGTCGTCATCACCTTGCAGCAGAGTAGAGAAGTGTTTCCTCCATAACCTCAGCACCCCTTGCGAGTCTGTTATCAGGTTTCCGTTTTCGTCTTTGCAGGAAGACGCTCCGGGCTTAAAACCTTCGGTTAGACGCTTAACCTTTTGATAAAATTTTCGAGCATCATTCCTACACCTATACATCTCGACTTCCTCGCGCTCACGCCTTTCCTGCTCCCTCTTCTTGCGTCTGAAAAGGCGTCTCTCATCCCTTCTCCTCTCTCTATAGTTCTCGACAATGGCTCGCGTTGCGGCTGACTGCAGCGTTTTCTTGTATGCGGCGTTTTTCGCTGCAGCAGCCTCGCGACACTCCTCGTCGTACCATTGATTTCGTTGGGGTGGGCGCTCGAAACCAAGGACTGTTTCCGCAGTAGTGCGCAAAGAGTGGGAGATGTTGGCCCACAGTCCACCAATGTCGCTGAGATTGGATGGGGAGCGACGGAGCTTATCCGAGCGTTGAGCGGAGAACGCCTCAGTTGCCCCTTGTGATCGCAGCTTCTTGACGTCCAGCTTTCGCAATGTACTAGAGCGCGCAGATCTCGAGGCGCTAATGCGCAATCGGAACTTGGCTGCGACAAGGTAGTGGTCCGAGTCGATGTTTGGACCTCTGAATGTACGCACATCTAGTACACTGGAAACGTGCCTTCCGTCTATCACAATATGATCGATCTGGTTGGATGTTGATCGATCGGGGGACATCCAGGTGGCCTTATGAATGTCGAGATGCTGAAACCTGGTGCTACATACTACCATGTTGCGCGCCGCGGCGAAATCGATCAGCCTCATACCATTGGAGGTAGTGTCCGCGTGGAGGCTGAACTGTCCGACAGTGGGGCCAAAGATACCTTCCCGCCCGACCTTCGCATTAAAATCTCCGAGGACGATTTTGGCGTCATGGGCCGGGCACTTATCATATACGTCCTCGAGTTTAGCATAGAAGGCATCCTTAACCGCATCGTCCTTTTCTTCCGTCGGGGCGTGGGCACAAATTAGGCTTATGTTGAAGAATTTTGCCTTGATGCGGATTGTGGCTATTCTTTCGTTCACAGGTGTGAACCCAGAGACGAGGTGACGAAGTCTCTTATTAACCACAAAGCCGCATCCGAATTCGTGCTCATAACTCAACTAACTCATAAAACACTTCTATTAATTTTGGCCAAGTTTTCAGGCATGTGCGTTGGGCACATGCGACGATCACTTGATACTTTGTTGTCAGGCCGCCGGCCGCATTGGTTTTTTTATAATGTGTGTTGTTGTTGTATTGCATTGCTAGTGATCGTGTGTGGCTCTCTTCACACTTTACCGTGGGAATTATTATGGATAATAGGCGCATGTCATATGACATACATGATTAATGCACACACAAACTAATATAATACAGATAAGCGTTGAATGTACACACAAGCATGTGTTATAGTATTAAGCCAAAGCAAAATTGTGTTAGAGTTAAGGGTTTGATTTCGAATTGTTAAATCAGCCAAATTTTAGTATAAAAGAAGGGACATTTTGCCTCAAGAAATTAATTAATAAACTAAATACACTTTTACATTCTGAACCGTTTTTAATTTCACTCAATTGGTTTCACTCAACAAGTGTAGGAGAGATTTAGGTATATTCGAGAAAATTATTTATAATTATGATACAAATGTGATGTTTTTATAAGGCAGCCTGTTTCACTTTCTTGGCTGTTTGCATGGAAAACACAAACAAAAACACTCAACCCATGACAGTTGCCGGCATTTTCACCGAAAACTGGTGAGGGTAACGTTGGTGGTTGTCTTTCTCTATGGAAACTACCTAACGTATGTTGTCCGTTTGATACAAACCATTGAGTTCCTTCGTTGTCATCGAAAAACAGTAATTCATTTTCAGTTTGTTTAAAATACAGTTGTATAATAATTAGAAATCAAAAAATACACTCTATTTGTACTAAAGTATTAAAGACCTTATAGCACAAAAAAACAACAACAACAAGTGCAACTATATTTCCGTTACTTCAACAATAAATCATACAGAAATTAAAAATAAATAAAACCACATTAAAAATTCATTATACTTACAACTGCAATATGAGTCAAGCGTTTTTAGAATTTGTTTACATTGAAAAATATTCTTGTTAAACAAATTGTTAGGAACACAAAAATGATAATGATTCGCGCTATTATTGTTTGCAGCAACAATGTGTCGTTATCTCACATTTGACCATCATAAAATGTGTCAACGCTTTGGCTGACTTCATAAACGCAGTTTGCAATGCAACACTTCAAAGAAATTCACTTACAAGGCAAAGCAATATTTTATTGCAACAGTGCTTTGTCAAATAATGAGATGACATTTTAATACGTTTATGAACGCTAAAACTTTTCATCCTTGTATGCCTTTTTGTGTAATTAAATTTTTAAAAATGAATAATAAAAAAAATGCAGTCTTCTTTTGAAAACCGCTTTCGAGTTGGCTAATAATAAAAATTCAAGTAGCAGCGCTTTGATCAAAAATATTTAAAAAAAAGAAAGCGGCGTCGTATAGCATTATTAACCAGCCAAGATTCAAAGAGACAAATTCCTAAAACTTTAAATTTTTGCACAATTATCGCGAGCATGCAGGACGATGTGTTTTATTCTCATTTTCGAATGAAGAAAAGTACATTTGAGGTATTTATTACCAAATGGTATAATTTGATAAAACTAATTAATATTTTAAATTTTAAGAAGTTGCAGGTTGCGATTAATCCCTGGTGGCATTCACGTACAACTGGACGTATGGGAATAACGTTACAAAAAGCATTACAAATAACAATTTGGAAATTAAGCAATAATTATTCTTTCAGAGATGTCAGCGATCGCTTTGGTGTGTCAATTGGTCTCACTTATAAGGTTTTTGTAAAAATAATTAAAATGATTTGCCGGTTAAAGGCAGACGTTATAAAATTTCCAAAAACTGCAGCTCAACAAAAAGAAATAAATGAGGAATTTTCAAACCTGCGATATAATCCGTTTCCCTTTGTTCTGGGGTGCATCGACGGAACTCATATCCCGATTTCCCAACCAATAAAAGATGAAATCAGTTATCGCAACCGGAAGGGAACGTATTCAATCATTGCGCAGGTAAATAATTTACGTTTTTTAACATGGGAATATATTTTAATTTTAAATATTTTTATTTAGGCTATTGTAGATAGTCGTATGAGATTTATAGACGTATTTATAGGCTGCCCAGGTGCATGCCATGACGCATCAGTTTGGGAAAGGAGCTCTATTAGGAAAGCTATAATAAACAAGCAAATAAATATTTATTCCAATTACCATTTCTTGGGCGATGGCGGCTATTCATTAGAGACGTTCCTTATGGTGCCTTACCGTGATAACGGATTTTTAACGCCAATGCAATCAAAATTCAATACGATTCTGAGTTCAACTCGAGTTTTTGTGGAACAGGCATTTGGTATATTAAAGAAAAAGTTTAGAATACTGAAGTACATCGAGGTTCAACGTCCACACATGCTAAAATTGATAACAATGGCATGCATGATTCTCCACAATATAATAATAGATACTGAAGGCACCATAGACGTTGAAATAGAAGAAGAAGCAAATATTGAACCCCAAATGGACGAAGGAGTAACTTTGGCAGGACAAAGAGAAGCAAAAGCAAAAAGAGATGCATCAGCTACTTTATTTTCGGCCTAATGTGAAATAAATTTTTTAAATTGAAGTAGTTGTTATTTTACATTTTAATGAATTCAATTCATAAATAAAATTAAACAAAAACATAAACTCATTTTTTAAATTATCAGGTAAAAAGTATTTCAGTCTTAAATTAAAAATATATAGATGTTAAGTTTAAGTTAAAAAAAAAAACTTAAAGGAAAACAAAAATTAACAAAAATTTACATTTTAATGAATTCAATTCATAAATAAACTTAAACAAAAATTCATTTTTTAAAATATCACATAAAAAGTATTGCAGTTTTAAATTAAAAATATATAGAAATTAAGTTTAAGTTAAAAAACTTGAAGAAAACAAAAATTAACGAAAATTCATTTCTTAAATTATCAGGTATAAAGTATTGCACTCTTAAATTAATATAATATAATAATAACTAAGGTTTTTCTATATGTTTCTGGAACAAGATACGAATTTCTTTCATTTCTGCTAATTTTTCTTTCTCTACTGCAAGTTTTTCTGTCTCCAAGTCCAAAAGTTTTTTCATTGTCTTGGCATCTGCCTCCGATTCCTTGTCTAAGAAATCCAAGATATCGCACCGCTTTCGTTTTCTTGCATTTCTCGCCGTAGAAATATCTGTAGAAGATGCATCAGTACACTGCAGCGTAGGGGTACCAGACGTCGAGGGGCCATCACGTAAGTCTTCCATTATTGTTTGAAGGGAACATTCCATCATTTCATTTGGTACCAAAACGCTACTACGACTGCCGAAGACTTCATCTATCATTTCGAAAAACTCCCAATTTGTAGCGCCCTCGCCAGATGTGTTATTGCGCCTTTTAATTCTTTTGTAAGTTCCCATTATATTTACAAAACATCTTGTTGTTTCTTCTTTAGTGAACGGAAAAGTGCTATCAATTTCTTTTATATCTCTCTCTCTCTTCTTTTCTTTTTTTTTTGAAATGAAGTCTGGCTCATACCTCAAACGTACTTCTATGAGTAGCTTTTTCCTCTCATGATTCCATTTTTTTCACTATATACAAAAAATTAAATGTTAAATCACATTTGTACTTATATAAACAAATTTTTAATTACCACAAATCCGACATTTCTAAAACAAAATTTTTGCCGCCAATCAATGTTTAAAAAGCATCACAAATAAAAACCATGCAGGAAATGGATAAATAATGCGCAGTGAAAAGCATTGCCATGCAATAATGAACATGAGGCATTGCCAAAACAAATTTTATTGCTTTTATGAACACCATGCATTGTAATGTTGCATTGCAAACTGCGTTTATGAAGTCAGCCTATATTCTGTTGGCATGTCTATGGCAGAAAATGCATCCGTTTTAAATGTTACGGCTTGTGGCAATGACAGCAAGCGTGGATTAGCCATTCTTTGATTGAAAGTGAGTAGGTTCACCTCGAGTCTGACTTCATGGTGCCGATGATCAGCGAGTGCGTGATGTAGGGTACCGTAAACTCATGTTGTTGATTTGTGAAATGTTATGCTTTTATTTATTTTATTCTTTTTTCTTGACGTATTTGCATTTTTTATTTGTTGTTTGTTTTTTTGTTGTTTATCTCATTGCTATTTTTTATCCCATTAGAATAATGATTGCTGTATTATTTTTTCTTTCTAGTTTCTAATATTTATATAATAAATAAAAGAAAATTGAAATAAATAAGTAGTATATTGAACGTTATTAATATTTAATATCCAATGAATATGTTAATAATTTTGTATGTCCCGTTCTCCTTGCAATAATCTGCAGGTCTGCTGAATTATTCGTCTCCAAGTAAATTTCGGTTTTTACTTTCTTAGTAACAAAAATATTGATTAAAATCATTTTAACCAGAAGCCCGAATACTCCAACACAATTGAAATACAAAATCGTTATGAAAGGTTTCCTAAAGAATGTAATAACCACAAAGAAAAATTTTTCAAGGGTAGTTGTTCTCAAAATTGTAACCTTCTTTGTAGTATGTAAAACATTTTTCAGCATAAAATAAAAGCCCTATTACCTAAACGCGCAGGTAGTATAGGAATGCAATAGTATAGTTAATAGTTTGTTTCCATTTAAAATATCAAATGACATCAAAACTAAAATATTAATAAAAAATAATAATATTACATGCTATATGCAATGAATGAATATAGTCTTACATTTTATTGTTGCTTATTTTGAGAAGTTTCCCTCTCTCTAATAAGGTATGTGGAGACAAGCTTTTTCACTGATTCTTGATGTTTGGACCACCCCGGTCGGACATCAAAACTAATATATGAAACAAAACAAAAAATATTTCTTCGGCGACTTCCTCTCAGCAGATTTCTGGCAAAATCTCTGAGAGTAAATAAAATTGCCATGAAGAGTTTCTCAAAAACCTGTCGCTCGGATTCGAGTTTAAACTGTAGGTCCCGCTCCTCATGTATAAAATACATGTATAAAACATAAGTGGTGTGAGAAGCTAGGTCGTAATCCTGACTGAAGAGTTATAATGACCAATTATGTATGTATATCAGAGATTAGCAATGAATCGTTTCGTTTCGCTTTTAAACAATATCTGATTCATTCATGCTCAATACAACGGTGATTTATAAGCGTGAGTACAATGAATGTGAGTATGCTAGAACATGCAACACTTTTTGATGTTATGGTTGTCACCCATGATTACCTTAGTTCGAATAGTATGTTATGTTGGCGAGTCCGTGACAGAATATGAAACGTTTTTTGGTGTTATGGTTTTTGTCCATGATGATCTTAGTTCAAATAGTATATTCTGTTGGCATGTCTATGGCAGAAAATGCATCCGTTTTAAATGTTACGGTTTGTGGCAATGACAGCAAGCGTGGATTAGCCATTCTTTGATTGAAAGTGAGTAGGTTCACCTCGAGTCTGACTTCATGGTGCCGATGATCAGCGAGTGCGTGATGTAGGGTACCGTAAACTCATGTTGTTGATTTGTGAAATGTTATGCTTTTATTTATTTTATTCTTTTTTCTTGACGTATTTGCATTTTTTATTTGTTGTTTGTTTTTTTGTTGTTTATCTCATTGCTGTTTTTTATCCCATTATAATAATGATTGCTGTATTATTTTTTCTTTCTAGTTTATAACATTTATATAATAAATAAAAGAAAATTTAAATAAATAAATAGTATATTGAACGTTATTAATATTTAATATCCAATGAATATGTTAATAATTTTGTATGTCCCGTTCTCCTTGCAATAATCTGCAGGTCTGCTGAATTATTCGTCTCCAAGTAAATTTCGGTTTTTACTTTCTTAGTAACAAAAATATTGATTAAAATCATTTTAACCGGAAGCCCGAATACTCTAACACAATTGAAATACAAAATCGTTATGAAAGGTTTCCTAAAGAATGTAATAACCACAAAGAAAAATTTTTCAATGGTAGTTGTTCTCAAAATTGTAACCTTCTTTGTAGTATGTAAAACATTTTTCAGCATAAAATACAAGCCCTATTACCTAAATGCGCAGGTAGTATAGGAATGCAATAGTATAGTTAATATTTTGTTTCCGTTTAAAATATCAAATGACATCAAAACTAAAATATTAATAAAAAATAATAATATTACAAGCTATATGCAATGAATGAATATAGTCTTACATTTGATTGTTGCTTATTTTGAGAAGTTTCCCTCTCTCTAATAAGGTATGTGGAGACAAGCTTTTTCACTGATTCTTGATGTTTGGACCACCCCGGTCGGACATCAATACTAATATATGAAACAAGACAAAAAATATTTCTTCGGCGACTTCCTCTCAGCAGATTTCTGGCAAAATCTCTGAGAGTAAATAAAATTGCCATGAAGAGTTTCTCAAAAACCTGTCGCTCGGATTCGAGTTTAAACTGTAGGTCCCGCTCCTCATGTATAAAATACATGTATAAAACATAAGTGGTGTGAGAAGCTAGGTCGTAATCCGGACTGAAGAGTTATAATGACCAATTATGTATGTATATCAGAGATTAGCAATGAATCGTTTCGTTTCGCTTTTAAACAATATCTGATTCATTCATGCTCAATACAACTGTGATTTATAAGCGTGAGTACAATGAATGTGAGTATGTAGAACATGCAACACTTTTTGATGTTATGGTTGTCACCCCTGATTACCTTAGTTCGAATAGTATGTTATGTTGGCAAGTCCATGACAGAATATGAAGCGTTTTTTGATGTTATGGTTTTTGTCCATGAAGATCTTAGTTCAAATAGTATATTCTGTTGGCATGTCTATGGCAGAAAATGCTTTCGTTTTAAATGTTACGGCTTGTGGCAATGACAGCAAGCGTGGATTAGCCATTCTTTGATTGAAAGTGAGTAGGTTCACCTCGAGTCTGACTTCATGGTGCCGATGATCAGCGAGTGCGTGATGTAGGGTACCGTAAACTCATGTTGTTGATTTGTGAAATGTTATGCTTTTATTTATTTTATTCTTTTTTCTTGACGTATTTGCATTTTTTATTTGTTGTTTGTTTTTTTGTTGTTTATCTCATTGCTGTTTTTTATCCCATTATAATAATGATTGCTGTATTATTTTTTCTTTCTAGTTTATAACATTTATATAATAAATAAAAGAAAATTTAAATAAATAAATAGTATATTGAACGTTATTAATATTTAATATCCAATGAATATGTTAATAATTTTGTATGTCCCGTTCTCCTTGCAATAATCTGCAGGTCTGCTGAATTATTCGTCTCCAAGTAAATTTCGGTTTTTACTTTCTTAGTAACAAAAATATTGATTAAAATCATTTTAACCGGAAGCCCGAATACTCTAACACAATTGAAATACAAAATCGTTATGAAAGGTTTCCTAAAGAATGTAATAACCACAAAGAAAAATTTTTCAATGGTAGTTGTTCTCAAAATTGTAACCTTCTTTGTAGTATGTAACACATTTTTCAGCATAAAATACAAGCCCTATTACCTAAATGCGCAGGTAGTATAGGAATGCAATAGTATAGTTAATATTTTGTTTCCGTTTAAAATATCAAATGACATCAAAACTAAAATATTAATAAAAAATAATAATATTACAAGCTATATGCAATGAATGAATATAGTCTTACATTTGATTGTTGCTTATTTTGAGAAGTTTCCCTCTCTCTAATAAGGTATGTGGAGACAAGCTTTTTCACTGATTCTTGATGTTTGGACCACCCCGGTCGGACATCAATACTAATATATGAAACAAGACAAAAAATATTTCTTCGGCGACTTCCTCTCAGCAGATTTCTGGCAAAATCTCTGAGAGTAAATAAAATTGCCATGAAGAGTTTCTCAAAAACCTGTCGCTCGGATTCGAGTTTAAACTGTAGGTCCCGCTCCTCATGTATAAAATACATGTATAAAACATAAGTGGTGTGAGAAGCTAGGTCGTAATCCGGACTGAAGAGTTATAATGACCAATTATGTATGTATATCAGAGATTAGCAATGAATCGTTTCGTTTCGCTTTTAAACAATATCTGATTCATTCATGCTCAATACAACTGTAATTTATAAGCGTGAGTACAATGAATGTGAGTATGTAGAACATGCAACACTTTTTGATGTTATGGTTGTCACCCCTGATTACCTTAGTTCGAATAGTATGTTATGTTGGCAAGTCCATGACAGAATATGAAGCGTTTTTTGATGTTATGGTTTTTGTCCATGAAGATCTTAGTTCAAATAGTATATTCTGTTGGCATGTCTATGGCAGAAAA
Source organism: Sarcophaga rosellei (assembly GCA_930367235.1). Lineage (NCBI taxonomy): Eukaryota > Metazoa > Arthropoda > Insecta > Diptera > Sarcophagidae > Sarcophaga > Sarcophaga rosellei. The sequence goes on along the minus strand of CAKNFA010000084.1, from coordinate 240,049 downwards.
TGCTTTCGTTTTAAATGTTACGGCTTGTGGCAATGACAGCAAGCGTGGATTAGCCATTCTTTGATTGAAAGTGAGTAGGTTCACCTCGAGTCTGACTTCATGGTGCCGATGATCAGCGAGTGCGTGATGTAGGGTACCGTAAACTCATGTTGTTGATTTGTGAAATGTTATGCTTTTATTTATTTTATTCTTTTTTCTTGACGTATTTGCATTTTTTATTTGTTGTTTGTTTTTTTGTTGTTTATCTCATTGCTGTTTTTTATCCCATTATAATAATGATTGCTGTATTATTTTTTCTTTCTAGTTTATAATATTTATACAATAAATAAAAGAAAATTTAAATAAATAAATAGTATATTGAACGTTATTAATATTTAATATCCAATGAATATATTAATAATTTTGTATGTCCCGTTCTCCTTGCAATAATCTGCAGGTCTGCTGAATTATTCGTCTCCAAGTAAATTTCGGTTTTTACTTTCTTAGTAACAAAAATATTGATTAAAATCATTTCAACCAGAAGCCCGAATACTCTAACACAATTGAAATACAAAATCGTTATGAAAGGATTCCTAAAGAATGTAATAACCACAAAGAAAAATTTTTCAAGGGTAGTTGTTCTCAAAATTGTAACCTTCTTTGTAGTATGTCAAACATTTTTCAGCATAAAATACAAGCCCTATTACCTAAACGCGCAGGTAGTATAGGAATGCAATAGTATAGTTAATAGTTTGTTTCCATTTAAAATATCAAATGACATCAAAACTAAAATATTAATAAAAAATAATAATATTACAAGCTATATGCAATGAATGAATATAATCTTACATTTGATTGTTGCTTATTTTGAGAAGTTTCCCTCTCTCTAATAAGGTATGTGGAGACAAGCTTTTTCACTGATTCTTGATGTTTGGACCACCCCGGTCGGAGATCAAAACTAATATATGCAACAAACAAAAAATATTTCTTCGGCGACTTCCTCTCAGCAGATTTCTGGCAAAATCTCTGAGAGTAAATAAAATTGCCATGAAGAGTTTCTCAAAAACCTGTCACTCCGATTCGACTTTAAACTGTAGGTCCCGCTCCTCATGTATAAAATACATGTATAAACACATGTATAAAACATAAGTGGTGTAAGAAGCTAGGTCGTAATCCTGACTGAAGAGTTATAATGACGAATTATGTATGTATATCAGAGATTAGCAATGAATCGTTTCGTTTCGCTTTTAAACAATATCTGATTCATTCATCCTCAATACAACTCTGATTTATAAGCGTGAGTACAATGATTGTGAGTATGCTAGAACATGCAACACTTTTTGATGTTATGGTTGTCATCCATGATTACCTTAGCTTCGCTTTTAAACAATATCTGAAATCTCAATACAACTGTGATTTCTAAGCGTGAGTACAATGAATGTGAGTATGCTAGAACATGCAACACTTTTTGATGTTATGGTTGTCATCCATGATTACCTTAGTTCGAATAGTATGCTATGTTGGCGTGTCCATGATAGAATATGAATCGTTTTTTGATGTTATGGTTTTTGTCCATGATGATCTTAGTTCAAATAGTATATTCTGTTGGCATGTCTATGGCAGAAAATGCATCCGTTTTAAATGTTACGGTTTGTGGCAATGACAGCAAGCGTGGATTAGCAATTCTTTGATTGAAAGTGAGTAGGTTCACCTCGAGTCTGACTTCATGGTGCCGATGATCAGCGAGTACGTGATGTAGGGTACCGTAAACTCATGTTGTTGATTTGTGAAATGTTATGCTTTTATTTATTTTATTCTTTTTTCTTGATGTATTTGCATTTTTTATTTGCTGTTTGTTTTTTTGTTGTTTATCTCATTGGTGTTTTTTAACCCATTATAATAATGATTGCTGTATTATTGTTTCTTTCTAGTTTATAACATTTATATAATAAATAAAAGAAAATTTAAATAAATAAATAGTATATTGAACGTTATTAATATCTAATATCCAATGAATATGTTAACAATTTTGTACGCCCAGTTCTCCGTGCAATAATCTGCAGGTCTGCTGAATTATTCGTCTCCAAGTAAATTTCGGTTTTTACTTTCTTAGTAACAAAAATATTGATTAAAATCATTATGAAAGGTTTCCTAAAGAATGTAATAACCACAGAGAAAAATTTTTCAAGGGTAGTTGTTCTCAAAATTGTAACCTTCTTTGTAGTATGTAAAACATTTTTCAGCATAAAATAAACGCGCAGGTACTATAGACATTCAATACTATAGTTAATAGTTTGTTTCCATTTAAAATATCATATGACATCAAAACTAAAATATTAATAAAAATAATAATATTACAAGCTATATGCAATGAATTAATATAGTCTTACATTTGATTGTTGCTTATTTTGAGAAGTTTCCCTCTCTCTAATAAGGTATGTGGAGACAAGCTTTTTCACTGATTCTTGATGTTTGGACCACCCCTGTCGGACATCAAAACTAATATATGAAACAAACAAAAAATATTTCTTCGGCGGCTTCCTCTCAGCAGATTTCTGGCAAAATCTCTGAGAGTAAATAAAATTGCCATGAAGAGTTTCTCAAAAACCTGTCGCTCGGATTCGACTTTAAACTGTAGGTTCCGCTCCTCATGTATAAAATACATGTATAAACACATGTATAAAACATAAGTGGTGTGTAATCCTGACTGAAGAGTTATAATGACCAATTATGTATGTATATCAGAGATTAGCAATGAATCGTTTCGTTTCACTTTTAAACAATATCTGAAATCTCAATACAACGGTGATTTATAAGCGTGAGTACAATGAATGTGGGTATGCTAGACTATTTTATTTTTATTTATTATAATGAATGTTTTTCTGATGCAACAAGATCAATTATCTTATAAATTACAGCACCAGAATCAAATAAGTTACATAATACATTGAAATTAAATTAATCAAAATATAAACAAAGAAAAAATAAGATATAATATAACAGTCAATGAAAATTGAAACGATAAATTTATGAATTTTCGTAATAACTCCTTAACAAGTTTTTAAATCGCATTGCGTTGCTAGTAAATTGAATATTTGGGGGGAGATGGTTCCAGAGATAAATGGTATATATATAAAACTGGTGAAAAGAAGCACTCTTTCGGTATTTGAATGTTCGAATATTATTGTTCCTCGCAGACGAAGTGAATACCAATTTGTTATAAAGTGAGTGAGGTTTTTTTGTTGTTATGATTTTATGTAAAAAAATAAGATTTTTAAGCTTCATATAGTCATCGAGGTGCATGCCAAGGACATGTACTAAATACGGAGATATATGGTCAAATCTTTTCAAAGCAAAAATATATCGAACAATATTATTAAACGTTATGTTGAGTTTTCGTTTCAAAGTCATATTGCATCCAGAAAAAATCTCAGAGGCATATAAAAGGGAAGGAATTAAATACGTTTTTGCAATCAGCATCCTTATCCTCATAGGTGTAAAGTGTTGAGTCTGCCATAGGGTCCTAATCTTCCCATAAACTATGCCACATGCTTGATTGATGTGATCCGACCATGTCAGCGAGCTATTAAAAATAACGCCCAAATTTTTGGCTGTATTTACCAATTGAATTTTTGTCCCATTAAGAGAAATATTCAGATTCCCTTTTAATACTGCCGGAATTTTGCCAATTATTAAAAATTTGGACTTAATAGGATTAAGAAGTAGTCCATTAGCAGATGCCCATTGATAAATTCTATCTAAATCAAAATTTATTTCATTAATAGCAGAATTTATAGTCGTTTTTGAGCAACTTAGATAAAGTTGTACGTCATCAGCATACATTTGAATTTTGGAATATCTGATCTGCAAAGGAAGGTCATTTGCATACATGGAGTAAAAAAGTGGGCCAAGTATGGACCCCTGTGGAACACCTCTGCTTGTAAATAAGGGTAAAGAAACAATACTACCATTAACAACTATCTGTGATCTACCAATTAAATATGAAGATATTAATTTTGTTGCAGTTGAAGAGAATTTAAACATATTGCCAAGCTTCAGTAGCAACATTTGATGGTCAACAGTGTCAAATGCCTTGGAGTGATCCAATAAGACCAAAAATGTTAACTTACTCTCATCTAGATTGCCACGAATATTCTCAACCACCTCGGTTAATGCCGTAGTGCAGCTGTGCTGAGGTCTAAAACCAGACTGACGGTCTGTTAGCAGATTATTGTCGAGTATGTGTTTGTAAATTTGTTTATGAAGAATTCTCTCAAAAACTTTTGATATGTAGGGAAGGATAGATATTGGCCGGTAGTCACCATCATTTTTAGGCACTGGAATAATTTTCGCCGCCTTCCACTCAGTTGGAAAAGTGCTAGTTGTTAAAATCGTATTGAAAATGTGATTGATGTGACGTATTATATAAGGCAATATAAGTTTTATAAAACGTGGATGGATGTCATCTAGACCAACAGCATTAGACTTAATTTTTAGAAATCCTTCAATTGTGTCATCCAAACTAAGATGTCGGAAGTGGAAATCATTTATTGTGGATATATTGTTGTTACCATCATAATAATTCATATTCACCGGTGGTTGCGGAATATTAGCAAATTTCCTATTAACAGCGTTAACATCTAACGTGTCTGACTTGTGGTTGGTATTGATAACTCCCATTTCACGAATCTGCCTCCATGTATGCTTGGTATATACAGCATTCCGAAATTTATTACCGTAATGTAATAGTTTCTCCCGCCTTATCATTATCACAACTTCTCTTCTCGCCTTGTGATAATCCGCAAGAAACTGTGGTGTTTTGTAACGTTTCCATCGACTAAAAAGTAGATCTCGACGTTCAATAGCCGATTTTGTCTCCGATGAAAACCAGGGATTTATTCTTCTATCAGATCTTTTGGTTCTAAGTGGGACGTGTTTATTAAATAACTGATAGATGAGACCATTTATGTGTTCGACTTGTGCATCAACCGATGGAATATAGAAAATATCGTCCCAGCTAGCAGAAAAGAGGTCATCCCCAAGTGACGCCATATCAATATTATTAAAGTCTCGATAACAAAATGATTTTTCATGTCGTTGTATTCTGAAGTTATATGACAGAAATATAAGGTCATGCCTTGAAAAAACTGGTGCAGTTAATTGGTCATAATGAGAAATTTTGCAGCTATCAGAGACGAGGAAGAGATCCAATAGGGAGGCATTCGTTCTAGTGAAATGTGTTGGAATTGAATTATTAACAGGGTGTAGATTGAGCGAAGTCATTGTTGTACAAAAATTTGAACTAGAATTTGTTAATAAATTGGCATTAAAGTCTCCTGATATTATTATATTGGTATAGGCAACAGAAACTTGTTCTAACTCAGATATAATGGTGTCCAATCTGATATTTTTATTTGGTCTGTAAACACACCCAAGCAGCAATTTTTCACCATAAGATGATAGTTCCACCAATATATACTCAACATCACTATCCGCAGTGAACGTTCTCAGAAGTTTACACGAAATATTGCTCTTAACATAAATAGCCACCACACCAGCATTTCCACACCGGTCACATCTAAATAATTTATATCCTCTTAATTCAACATGTTTGTCGCTGTGGGATTCATTAAACCACGTTTCTGAGATACATACGGCATCCACACCAAGATGGTCAATCGTGAAATTGGACATAAGGAATATTTGATGCAACGCAGTGTAATAAAAACTTGTTAAATATTTTAAATGGCCTGGCATGGTTAAACACAAATTTTAATAATGAGAAAAAATTATGGAATGTCACTATATTGACATATGAAAGCAATAATAAATAATACAAATAGGATGAGAAAATATAATAATAAAATAATAATAAAATAAAAGTAAGGGCAGTAATAAAAGTTAGTGTAGTCATAATGTGTTTACTAACGAAAAAGCTTATCTAGGTCTTCAATATATTCCATAAGAACAGGTTCATCAGTGCTCCGCTTTCTCACATAGACCAGCCCTCTAAGAGTATAGGCAGAATGAATTTTACCATCTCTTTTCAACCGCAATGCAGACATTAATATTTTATGGTTGTGTGGGATTAAGTCTTCATTTATGTAGATAGGTTGATCACTTTGTATTCCCACAAGCCTAAGGGTCAGTTTACTTCGGTTTTCACGTTTATGTCTTGCTATTGATTTAAGCAGGAAATTTTTTGCATATGGTGATTGTAATTTGACCACTATATCTTCTTCCTTAGGCTTTTGGGGTTTATTTGATTTATATATTCTCCGCAGTCTGTATATGTTTTTTACTTGTGGAGCAGTAATATTTAAATTTTGGCAGATGTTGTTAAAGCTACAGGAGAGGTCTTCATTTTCAATAAACGGAATACCGCTTATTCTAATACTGTCAGCCACTATGGTATTCTCACTCGCCAGCAATTTCTTTTTGAGCTCACAAATTTCAACCTTCATATTTTCAACTTGCTCGCATTTTACTTCTAGGTTTCTGACCCTCTCAGTTATATCACTGATAGCGGTTCTGAAGCTCTGAAACTCAGATTCCACCAAAGAGCGAATCCGCTGTTCACTCTCCGAAATGAGTGATTTGATATGGTCGAAGTGGGTTTTTTCACTTTCTCGTATGGAATCTTTTATAAGTTGGGCAGTAAGAGATTCACTTTCCCTGATGAGAGCCACAAGGAAAGTCTTGTCACCACTGGACAGACGAGGTGCCTTTAAACTATTGTCAGCGGGTGAAGCGGGTGAAACGGGTGCTGAGTCTTTTAGGCGTTTACTTGCACTAAACTGATCTTTTATTTTCGATATATTACGTGTTTCCATTTTATAGTAGTTTAATTAATTTTATTTTTATTTTTTTATATTTTTATAATTTTGAATTTAACGGACAAATTATGTTCCACCAATAAAATATGTTCCACAAAGTTTATGTTTCTTTATATATATATTCTTGTTGGAAGGAATCAGCTGACTATGAACAGTTGTTTATTGTTTTGAATTTATATTGTTTATGTACCAATGTAAGCTATTGTTTATATTTGAAGTTTATTGTTATTGTTTTAATATGTTTACACTTGTTATTTCCAATGTTCGTATTGTTGTTGTTTATTTTTAAGTTTCAGTGTTTTTCGGTGATATTATTAACTATTGTTTTATTATTATTTGATTTGATATTTTAATTAATTTGAAAAATTTTAATTTAGTGATTTTATAATTTTCTGATTAAATTTGCTAAATCTGTTGCTCGTAATTTTTAAAAAATTTAATGTCACACACAACAAATTCAGAAACACGTCCGGTTAACTCGATGACTCATACCTATGCTAGAACATGCAACACTCTTTGATGTTATGGTTGTCACCCATGATTACCTTAGTTCGAATAGTATGTTATGTTGGCGAGTCCATGGCAGAATATGAAGCGTTTTTTGATGTTATGGTTTTTGTCCATGATGATCTTAGTTCAAATAGTATATTCTGTTGGCATGTCTATGGCAGAAAATGCTTTCGCTTTAAATGTTACGGCTTGTGGCAATGACAGCAAGCGTGGATTAGCCATTCTTTGAATGAAAGTGAGTAGGTTCACCTCGAGTCTGACTTCATGGTGCCGATGATCAGCGAGTGCGTGATGTAGGGTACCGTAAACTCATGTTGTTGGTTTGTGAAATGTTATGCTTTTATTTATTTTATTCTTTTTTCTTGACGTATTTGCATTTTTTATTTGTTGTTTGTTTTTTTGTTGTTTAGCTCATTGCTGTTTTTTATCCCATTATAATAATGATTGCTGTATTATTTTTTCTTTCTAGTTTATAATATTTCTATAATAAATAAAAGAAAATTTAAATAAATAAATAGTATATTGAACGTTATTAATATTTAATATCCAATGAATATGTTAATAATTTTGTATGTCCCGTTCTCCTTGCAATAATCTGCAGGTCTGCTGAATTATTCGTCTATAAGTAAATTTCGGTTTTTACTTTCTTAGTAACAAAAATATTGATTAAAATCATTTTAACCAGAAGTCCGAATACTCCAACACAATTGAAATACAAAATCGTTATGAAAGGTTTCCTAAAGAATGTAATAACCACAAAGAAAAATTTTTCAAGGGTAGTTGTTCTCAAAATTGTAACCTTCTTTGTAGTATGTAAAACATTTTTCAGCATAAAATAAAAGCCCTATTACCTAAACGCGCAGGTAGTATAGGAATGCAATAGTATAGTTAATAGTTTGTTTCCATTTAAAATATCAAATGACATCAAAACTAAAATATTAATAAAAAATAATAATATTACAAGCTATATGCAATGAATGAATATAGTCTTACATTTTATTGTTGCTTATTTTGAGAAGTTTCCCTCTCTCTAATAAGGTATGTGGAGACAAGCTTTTTCACTGATTCTTGATGTTTGGACCACCCCGGTCGGACATCAAAACTAATATATGAAACAAAACAAAAAATATTTCTTCGGCGACTTCCTCTCAGCAGATTTCTGGCAAAATCTCTGAGAGTAAATAAAATTGCCATGAAGAGTTTCTCAAAAACCTGTCGCTCGGATTCGAGTTTAAACTGTAGGTCCCGCTCCTCATGTATAAAATACATGTATAAAACATAAGTGGTGTGAGAAGCTAGGTCGTAATCCTGACTGAAGAGTTATAATGACCAATTTAACTGTAGTACCCGCTCCTCATGTATAAAATACATGTATAAAACATAAGTGGTGTGAGAAGCTAGGTCGTAATCCTGACTGAAGAGTTATAATGACCAATTATGTATGTATATCAGAGATTAGCAATGAATCGTTTCGTTTCGCTTTTAAACAATATCTGATTCATTCATGCTCAATACAACGGTGATTTATAAGCGTGAGTACAATGAATGTGAGTATGCTAGAACATGCAACACTTTTTGATGTTATGGTTGTCACCCATGATTACCTTAGTTCGAATAGTATGTTATGTTGGCGAGTCCGTGACAGAATATGAAACGTTTTTTGGTGTTATGGTTTTTGTCCATGATGATCTTAGTTCAAATAGTATATTCTGTTGGCATGTCTATGGCAGAAAATGCATCCGTTTTAAATGTTACGGTTTGTGGCAATGACAGCAAGCGTGGATTAGCCATTCTTTGATTGAAAGTGAGTAGGTTCACCTCGAGTCTGACTTCATGGTGCCGATGATCAGCGAGTGCGTGATGTAGGGTACCGTAAACTCATGTTGTTGATTTGTGAAATGTTATGCTTTTATTTATTTTATTCTTTTTTCTTGACGTATTTGCATTTTTTATTTGTTGTTTGTTTTTTTGTTGTTTATCTCATTGCTGTTTTTTATCCCATTATAATAATGATTGCTGTATTATTTTTTCTTTCTAGTTTATAACATTTATATAATAAATAAAAGAAAATTTAAATAAATAAATAGTATATTGAACGTTATTAATATTTAATATCCAATGAATATGTTAATAATTTTGTATGTCCCGTTCTCCTTGCAATAATCTGCAGGTCTGCTGAATTATTCGTCTCCAAGTAAATTTCGGTTTTTACTTTCTTAGTAACAAAAATATTGATTAAAATCATTTTAACCGGAAGCCCGAATACTCTAACACAATTGAAATACAAAATCGTTATGAAAGGTTTCCTAAAGAATGTAATAACCACAAAGAAAAATTTTTCAATGGTAGTTGTTCTCAAAATTGTAACCTTCTTTGTAGTATGTAAAACATTTTTCAGCATAAAATACAAGCCCTATTACCTAAATGCGCAGGTAGTATAGGAATGCAATAGTATAGTTAATATTTTGTTTCCGTTTAAAATATCAAATGACATCAAAACTAAAATATTAATAAAAAATAATAATATTACAAGCTATATGCAATGAATGAATATAGTCTTACATTTGATTGTTGCTTATTTTGAGAAGTTTCCCTCTCTCTAATAAGGTATGTGGAGACAAGCTTTTTCACTGATTCTTGATGTTTGGACCACCCCGGTCGGACATCAATACTAATATATGAAACAAGACAAAAAATATTTCTTCGGCGACTTCCTCTCAGCAGATATCTGGCAAAATCTCTGAGAGTAAATAAAATTGCCATGAAGAGTTTCTCAAAAACCTGTCGCTCGGATTCGAGTTTAAACTGTAGGTCCCGCTCCTCATGTATAAAATACATGTATAAAACATAAGTGGTGTGAGAAGCTAGGTCGTAATCCGGACTGAAGAGTTATAATGACCAATTATGTATGTATATCAGAGATTAGCAATGAATCGTTTCGTTTCGCTTTTAAACAATATCTGATTCATTCATGCTCAATTCTTAGATATGTCTATGGCATAAGAAGATATGATGGTACTTCTCAGTATTCTAAATCATTATATGGTGTTGGATTAATGGATTTACTTAAAATCAAAGCATTAATTTTGCTTCACAAAGTTATCTACACTCAAGAACCATCTTATTTGTTTAATCGAATCCAATTTGCAAGATCGAACAGAGGAAAGCAGATTATTCAGTTAAGATATCAGACTTTAATATCTGAGTGGCAGTTCTTTACGAATACAATACGGCTGTGGAACTCGTTACCAAACCAACTACAAATCAATGGGAACGCTTTGCAATTTAAAAAAATGCTATTTTCAAAATTTTAATTTTAAATTATTACATATATATATGCACATATTTTTATTCTTGTTTGTTTGTTTTTATTCTTGTTTGTATATATTCTGATATTGTTTTTTTTTTTTTAATTTGTTTTAGTTTATTGTATAATACTTTTCTATTTTTTGTAATGATCATACGATCACATACTGTAATTTAAAAGATTAATTTCTTGTTGTATGTGATATGAAATGAAATAAATAAATCAATAAATAAAAAAAAAATAAAAATAAATAAATACAACTGTGATTTATAAGCGTGAGTACAATGAATGTGAGTATGTAGAACATGCAACACTTTTTGATGTTATGGTTGTCACCCCTGATTACCTTAGTTCGAATAGTATGTTATGTTGGCAAGTCCATGACAGAATATGAATCGTTTTTTGATGTTATGGTTTTTGTCCATGAAGATCTTAGTTCAAATAGTATATTCTGTTGGCATGTCTATGGCAGAAAATGCTTTCGTTTTAAATGTTACGGTTTGTGGCAATGACAGCAAGCGTGGATTAGCCATTCTTTGATTGAAAGTGAGTAGGTTCACCTCGAGTCTGACTTCATGGTGCCGATGACCAGCGAGTGCGTGATGTAGGGTACCGTAAACTCATGTTGTTGATTTGTGAAATGTTATGCTTTTATTTATTTTATTCTTTTTTCTTTACGTATTTGCATTTTTTATTTGTTGTTTGTTTTTTTGTTGTTTATCTCATTGCTATTTTTTATCCCATTAGAATAATGATTGCTGTATTATTTTTTCTTTCTAGTTTCTAATATTTATATAATAAATAAAAGAAAATTGAAATAAATAAGTAGTATATTGAACGTTATTAATATTTAATATCCAATGAATATGTTAATAATTTTGTATGTCCCGTTCTCCTTGCAATAATCTGCAGGTCTGCTGAATTATTCGTCTCCAAGTAAATTTCGGTTTTTACTTTCTCAGTAACAAAAATATTGATTAAAATCATTTTAACCAGAAGCCCGAATACTCTAACACAATTGAAATACAAAATCGTTATGAAAGGTTTCCTAAAGAATGTAATAACCACAAAGAAAAATTGTTCAAGGGTAGTTGTTCTCAAAATTGTAACCTTCTTTGTAGTATGTAAAACATTTTTCAGCATAAAATACAAGCCCTATTACCTAAACGCGCAGGTAGTATAGGAATGCAATAGTATAGTTAATAGTTTGTTTCCAGTTAAAATATCAAATGACATCAAAACTAAAATATTAATACAAAATAATAATATTACAAGCTATATGCAATGAATGAATATAGTCTTACATTTGATTGTTGCTTATTTTGAGAAGTTTCTCTCTCTCTAATAAGGTATGTGGAGACAAGCTTTTTCACAGATTCTTGATGTTTGGACCACCCCGGTCGGACATCAAAACTAATATATGAAACAAGACAAAAAATATTTCTTCGGCGACTTCCTCTCAGCAGATTTCTGGCAAAATCTCTGAGAGTAAATAAAATTGCCATGAAGAGTTTCTCAAAAACCTGTCGCTCGGATTCGACTTTAAACTGTAGGTCCCGCTCCTCATGTATAAAATGCATGTATAAACACATGTATAAAACATAAGTGGTGTGAGAAGCTAGGTCGTAATCCTGACTGAAGAGTTATAATGACCAATTATGTATGTATATCAGAGATTAGCAATGAATCGTTTCGTTTCGCTTTTAAACAATATCTGATTCATTCATGCTCAATACAACTGTGATTTATAAGCGTGAGTACAATGAATGTGAGTATGCTAGAACATGCAACACTTTTTGATGTTATGGTTACCACCCATGATTACCTTACTTCGAATAGTATGTTATGTTGGCAAGTCCATGACAGAATATGAAGCTTTTTTGATGTTATGGTTTTTGTCCATGATGATCTTAGTTCAAATAGTATATCCTGTTGGCGTGTCTATGGCAGAAAAAGCATCCGTTTTAAATGTTACGGCTTGTGGCAATGACAGCAAGCGTGGATTAGCCATTCTTTGAATGAAAGTGAGTAGGTTCACCTCGAGTCTGACTTCATGGTGCCGATGATCAGCGAGTGCGTGATGTAGGGTACCGTAAACTCATGTTGTTGATTTGTGAAATGTTATGCTTTTATTTATTTTATTCTCTTTTCTTGACGTATTTGCATTTTTTATTTGTTGTTTGTTTTTTTGTTGTTTATCTCATTGCTGTTTTTTATCCCATTATAATAATGATTGCTGTATTATTTTTTCTTTCTAGTTTATAATATTTATACAATAAATAAAAGAAAATTTAAATAAATAAATAGTATATTGAACGTTATTAATATTTAATATCCAATGAATATGTTAATAATTTTGTATGTCCCGTTCTCCTTGCAATAATCTGCAGGTCTGCTGAATTATTCGTCTCCAAGTAAATTTCGGTTTTTACTTTCTTAGTAACAAAAATATTGATTAAAATCATTTCAACCAGAAGCCCGAATACTCTAACACAATTGAAATACAAAATCGTTATGAAAGGATTCCTAAAGAATGTAATAACCACAAAGAAAAATTTTTCAAGGGTAGTTGTTCTCAAAATTGTAACCTTCTTTGTAGTATGTCAAACATTTTTCAGCATAAAATACAAGCCCTATTACCTAAACGCGCAGGTAGTATAGGAATGCAATAGTATAGTTAATAGTTTGTTTCCATTTAAAATATCAAATGACATCAAAACTAAAATATTAATAAAAAATAATAATATTACAAGCTATATGCAATGAATGAATATAATCTTACATTTGATTGTTGCTTATTTTGAGAAGTTTCCCTCTCTCTAATAAGGTATGTGGAGACAAGCTTTTTCACTGATTCTTGATGTTTGGACCACCCCGGTCGGAGATCAAAACTAATATATGCAACAAACAAAAAATATTTCTTCGGCGACTTCCTCTCAGCAGATTTCTGGCAAAATCTCTGAGAGTAAATAAAATTGCCATGAAGAGTTTCTCAAAAACCTGTCACTCCGATTCGACTTTAAACTGTAGGTCCCGCTCCTCATGTATAAAATACATGTATAAACACATGTATAAAACATAAGTGGTGTAAGAAGCTAGGTCGTAATCCTGACTGAAGAGTTATAATGACGAATTATGTATGTATATCAGAGATTAGCAATGAATCGTTTCGTTTCGCTTTTAAACAATATCTGATTCATTCATGCTCAATACAACTCTGATTTATAAGCGTGAGTACAATGATTGTGAGTATGCTAGAACATGCAACACTTTTTGATGTTATGGTTGTCATCCATGATTACCTTAGCTTCGCTTTTAAACAATATCTGAAATCTCAATACAACTGTGATTTCTAAGCGTGAGTACAATGAATGTGAGTATGCTAGAACATGCAACACTTTTTGATGTTATGGTTGTCATCCATGATTACCTTAGTTCGAATAGTATGCTATGTTGGCGTGTCCATGATAGAATATGAATCGTTTTTTGATGTTATGGTTTTTGTCCATGATGATCTTAGTTCAAATAGTATATTCTGTTGGCATGTCTATGGCAGAAAATGCATCCGTTTTAAATGTTACGGTTTGTGGCAATGACAGCAAGCGTGGATTAGCAATTCTTTGATTGAAAGTGAGTAGGTTCACCTCGAGTCTGACTTCATGGTGCCGATGATCAGCGAGTACGTGATGTAGGGTACCGTAAACTCATGTTGTTGATTTGTGAAATGTTATGCTTTTATTTATTTTATTCTTTTTTCTTGATGTATTTGCATTTTTTATTTGTTGTTTGTTTTTTTGTTGTTTATCTCATTGGTGTTTTTTAACCCATTATAATAATGATTGCTGTATTATTGTTTCTTTCTAGTTTATAACATTTATATAATAAATAAAAGAAAATTTAAATAAATAAATAGTATATTGAACGTTATTAATATCTAATATCCAATGAATATGTTAACAATTTTGTACGCCCAGTTCTCCGTGCAGTAATCTGCAGGTCTGCTGAATTATTCGTCTCCAAGTAAATTTCGGTTTTTACTTTCTTAGTAACAAAAATATTGATTAAAATCATTATGAAAGGTTTCCTAAAGAATGTAATAACCACAGAGAAAAATTTTTCAAGGGTAGTTGTTCTCAAAATTGTAACCTTCTTTGTAGTATGTAAAACATTTTTCAGCATAAAATAAACGCGCAGGTACTATAGACATTCAATACTATAGTTAATAGTTTGTTTCCATTTAAAATATCATATGACATCAAAACTAAAATATTAATAAAAAATAATAATATTACAAGCTATATGCAATGAATTAATATAGTCTTACATTTGATTGTTGCTTATTTTGAGAAGTTTCCCTCTCTCTAATAAGGTATGTGGAGACAAGCTTTTTCACTGATTCTTGATGTTTGGACCACCCCTGTCGGACATCAAAACTAATATATGAAACAAACAAAAAATATTTCTTCGGCGGCTTCCTCTCAGCAGATTTCTGGCAAAATCTCTGAGAGTAAATAAAATTGCCATGAAGAGTTTCTCAAAAACCTGTCGCTCGGATTCGACTTTAAACTGTAGGTTCCGCTCCTCATGTATAAAATACATGTATAAACACATGTATAAAACATAAGTGGTGTGTAATCCTGACTGAAGAGTTATAATGACCAATTATGTATGTATATCAGAGATTAGCAATGAATCGTTTCGTTTCACTTTTAAACAATATCTGAAATCTCAATACAACGGTGATTTATAAGCGTGAGTACAATGAATGTGGGTATGCTAGAACATGCAACACTCTTTGATGTTATGGTTGTCACCCATGATTACCTTAGTTCGAATAGTATGTTATGTTGGCGAGTCCATGGCAGAATATGAAGCGTTTTTTGGTGTTATGGTTTTTGTCCATGATGATCTTAGTTCAAATAGTATATTCTGTTGGCATGTCTATGGCAGAAAATGCATCCGTTTTAAATGTTACGGTTTGTGGCAATGACAGCAAGCGTGGATTAGCCATTCTTTGATTGAAAGTGAGTAGGTTCACCTCGAGTCTGACTTCATGGTGCCGATGATCAGCGAGTGCGTGATGTAGGGTACCGTAAACTCATGTTGTTGATTTGTGAAATGTTATGCTTTTATTTATTTTATTCTTTTTTCTTGACGTATTTGCATTTTTTATTTGTTGTTTGTTTTTTTGTTGTTTATCTCATTGCTGTTTTTTATCCCATTATAATAATGATTGCTGTATTATTTTTTCTTTCTAGTTTATAACATTTATATAATAAATAAAAGAAAATTTAAATAAATAAATAGTATATTGAACGTTATTAATATTTAATATCCAATGAATATGTTAATAATTTTGTATGTCCCGTTCTCCTTGCAATAATCTGCAGGTCTGCTGAATTATTCGTCTCCAAGTAAATTTCGGTTTTTACTTTCTTAGTAACAAAAATATTGATTAAAATCATTTTAACCGGAAGCCCGAATACTCTAACACAATTGAAATACAAAATCGTTATGAAAGGTTTCCTAAAGAATGTAATAACCACAAAGAAACATTTTTCAATGGTAGTTGTTCTCAAAATTGTAACCTTCTTTGTAGTATGTAAAACATTTTTCAGCATAAAATACAAGCCCTATTACCTAAATGCGCAGGTAGTATAGGAATGCAATAGTATAGTTAATATTTTGTTTCCGTTTAAAATATCAAATGACATCAAAACTAAAATATTAATAAAAAATAATAATATTACAAGCTATATGCAATGAATGAATATAGTCTTATATTTGATTGTTGCTTATTTTGAGAAGTTTCCCTCTCTCTAATAAGGTATGTGGAGACAAGCTTTTTCACTGATTCTTGATGTTTGGACCACCCCGGTCGGACATCAATACTAATATATGAAACAAGACAAAAAATATTTCTTCGGCGACTTCCTCTCAGCAGATATCTGGCAAAATCTCTGAGAGTAAATAAAATTGCCATGAAGAGTTTCTCAAAAACCTGTCGCTCGGATTCGAGTTTAAACTGTAGGTCCCGCTCCTCATGTATAAAATACATGTATAAAACATAAGTGGTGTGAGAAGCTAGGTCGTAATCCGGACTGAAGAGTTATAATGACCAATTATGTATGTATATCAGAGATTAGCAATGAATCGTTTCGTTTCGCTTTTAAACAATATCTGATTCATTCATGCTCAATTCTTAGATATGTCTATGGCATAAGAAGATATGATGGTACTTCTCAGTATTCTAAATCATTATATGGTGTTGGATTAATGGATTTACTTAAAATCAAAGCATTAATTTTGCTTCACAAAGTTATCTACACTCAAGAACCATCTTATTTGTTTAATCGAATTCAATTTGCAAGATCGAACAGAGGAAAGCAGATTATTCAGTTAAGATATCAGACTTTAATATCTGAGTGGCAGTTCTTTACGAATACAATACGGCTGTGGAACTCGTTACCAAACCAACTGCAAATCAATGGGAACGCTTTGCAATTTAAAAAAATGCTATTTTCAAAATTTTAATTTTAAATTATTACATATATATATGCACATATTTTTATTCTTGTTTGTTTGTTTTTATTCTTGTTTGTATATATTCTGATATTGTTTTTTTTTTTTTAATTTGTTTTAGTTTATTGTATAATACTTTTCTATTTTTTGTAATGATCATACGATCACATACTGTAATTTAAAAGATTAATTTCTTGTTGTATGTGATATGAAATGAAATAAATAAATCAATAAATAAAAAAAAAATAAAAATAAATAAATACAACTGTGATTTATAAGCGTGAGTACAATGAATGTGAGTATGTAGAACATGCAACACTTTTTGATGTTATGGTTGTCACCCCTGATTACCTTAGTTCGAATAGTATGTTATGTTGGCAAGTCCATGACAGAATATGAAGCGTTTTTTGATGTTATGGTTTTTGTCCATGAAGATCTTAGTTCAAATAGTATATTCTGTTGGCATGTCTATGGCAGAAAATGCTTTCGTTTTAAATGTTACGGTTTGTGGCAATGACAGCAAGCGTGGATTAGCCATTCTTTGATTGAAAGTGAGTAGGTTCACCTCGAGTCTGACTTCATGGTGCCGATGACCAGCGAGTGCGTGATGTAGGGTACCGTAAACTCATGTTGTTGATTTGTGAAATGTTATGCTTTTATTTATTTTATTCTTTTTTCTTTACGTATTTGCATTTTTTATTTGTTGTTTGTTTTTTTGTTGTTTATCTCATTGCTATTTTTTATCCCATTAGAATAATGATTGCTGTATTATTTTTTCTTTCTAGTTTCTAATATTTATATAATAAATAAAAGAAAATTGAAATAAATAAGTAGTATATTGAACGTTATTAATATTTAATATCCAATGAATATGTTAATAATTTTGTATGTCCCGTTCTCCTTGCAATAATCTGCAGGTCTGCTGAATTATTCGTCTCCAAGTAAATTTCGGTTTTTACTTTCTCAGTAACAAAAATATTGATTAAAATCATTTTAACCAGAAGCCCGAATACTCTAACACAATTGAAATACAAAATCGTTATGAAAGGTTTCCTAAAGAATGTAATAACCACAAAGAAAAATTGTTCAAGGGTAGTTGTTCTCAAAATTGTAACCTTCTTTGTAGTATGTAAAACATTTTTCAGCATAAAATACAAGCCCTATTACCTAAACGCGCAGGTAGTATAGGAATGCAATAGTATAGTTAATAGTTTGTTTCCAGTTAAAATATCAAATGACATCAAAACTAAAATATTAATACAAAATAATAATATTACAAGCTATATGCAATGAATGAATATAGTCTTACATTTGATTGTTGCTTATTTTGAGAAGTTTCTCTCTCTCTAATAAGGTATGTGGAGACAAGCTTTTTCACAGATTCTTGATGTTTGGACCACCCCGGTCGGACATCAAAACTAATATATGAAACAAGACAAAAAATATTTCTTCGGCGACTTCCTCTCAGCAGATTTCTGGCAAAATCTCTGAGAGTAAATAAAATTGCCATGAAGAGTTTCTCAAAAACCTGTCGCTCGGATTCGACTTTAAACTGTAGGTCCCGCTCCTCATGTATAAAATGCATGTATAAACACATGTATAAAACATAAGTGGTGTGAGAAGCTAGGTCGTAATCCTGACTGAAGAGTTATAATGACCAATTATGCATGTATATCAGAGATTAGCAATGAATCGTTTCGTTTCGCTTTTAAACAATATCTGATTCATTCATGCTCAATACAACTGTGATTTATAAGCGTGAGTACAATGAATGTGAGTATGCTAGAACATGCAACACTTTTTGATGTTATGGTTACCACCCATGATTACCTTACTTCGAATAGTATGTTATGTTGGCAAGTCCATGACAGAATATGAAGCTTTTTTGATGTTATGGTTTTTGTCCATGATGATCTTAGTTCAAATAGTATATCCTGTTGGCGTGTCTATGGCAGAAAAAGCATCCGTTTTAAATGTTACGGCTTGTGGCAATGACAGCAAGCGTGGATTAGCCATTCTTTGAATGAAAGTGAGTAGGTTCACCTCGAGTCTGACTTCATGGTGCCGATGATCAGCGAGTGCGTGATGTAGGGTACCGTAAACTCATGTTGTTGATTTGTGAAATGTTATGCTTTTATTTATTTTATTCTCTTTTCTTGACGTATTTGCATTTTTTATTTGTTGTTTGTTTTTTTGTTGTTTATCTCATTGCTGTTTTTTATCCCATTATAATAATGATTGCTGTATTATTTTTTCTTTCTAGTTTATAATATTTATACAATAAATAAAAGAAAATTTAAATAAATAAATAGTATATTGAACGTTATTAATATTTAATATCCAATGAATATGTTAATAATTTTGTATGTCCCGTTCTCCTTGCAATAATCTGCAGGTCTGCTGAATTATTCGTCTCCAAGTAAATTTCGGTTTTTACTTTCTTAGTAACAAAAATATTGATTAAAATCATTTCAACCAGAAGCCCGAATACTCTAACACAATTGAAATACAAAATCGTTATGAAAGGATTCCTAAAGAATGTAATAACCACAAAGAAAAATTTTTCAAGGGTAGTTGTTCTCAAAATTGTAACCTTCTTTGTAGTATGTCAAACATTTTTCAGCATAAAATACAAGCCCTATTACCTAAACGCGCAGGTAGTATAGGAATGCAATAGTATAGTTAATAGTTTGTTTCCATTTAAAATATCAAATGACATCAAAACTAAAATATTAATAAAAAATAATAATATTACAAGCTATATGCAATGAATGAATATAATCTTACATTTGATTGTTGCTTATTTTGAGAAGTTTCCCTCTCTCTAATAAGGTATGTGGAGACAAGCTTTTTCACTGATTCTTGATGTTTGGACCACCCCGGTCGGAGATCAAAACTAATATATGCAACAAACAAAAAATATTTCTTCGGCGACTTCCTCTCAGCAGATTTCTGGCAAAATCTCTGAGAGTAAATAAAATTGCCATGAAGAGTTTCTCAAAAACCTGTCACTCCGATTCGACTTTAAACTGTAGGTCCCGCTCCTCATGTATAAAATACATGTATAAACACATGTATAAAACATAAGTGGTGTAAGAAGCTAGGTCGTAATCCTGACTGAAGAGTTATAATGACGAATTATGTATGTATATCAGAGATTAGCAATGAATCGTTTCGTTTCGCTTTTAAACAATATCTGATTCATTCATGCTCAATACAACTCTGATTTATAAGCGTGAGTACAATGATTGTGAGTATGCTAGAACATGCAACACTTTTTGATGTTATGGTTGTCATCCATGATTACCTTAGCTTCGCTTTTAAACAATATCTGAAATCTCAATACAACTGTGATTTCTAAGCGTGAGTACAATGAATGTGAGTATGCTAGAACATGCAACACTTTTTGATGTTATGGTTGTCATCCATGATTACCTTAGTTCGAATAGTATGCTATGTTGGCGTGTCCATGATAGAATATGAATCGTTTTTTGATGTTATGGTTTTTGTCCATGATGATCTTAGTTCAAATAGTATATTCTGTTGGCATGTCTATGGCAGAAAATGCATCCGTTTTAAATGTTACGGTTTGTGGCAATGACAGCAAGCGTGGATTAGCAATTCTTTGATTGAAAGTGAGTAGGTTCACCTCGAGTCTGACTTCATGGTGCCGATGATCAGCGAGTACGTGATGTAGGGTACCGTAAACTCATGTTGTTGATTTGTGAAATGTTATGCTTTTATTTATTTTATTCTTTTTTCTTGATGTATTTGCATTTTTTATTTGTTGTTTGTTTTTTTGTTGTTTATCTCATTGGTGTTTTTTAACCCATTATAATAATGATTGCTGTATTATTGTTTCTTTCTAGTTTATAACATTTATATAATAAATAAAAGAAAATTTAAATAAATAAATAGTATATTGAACGTTATTAATATCTAATATCCAATGAATATGTTAACAATTTTGTACGCCCAGTTCTCCGTGCAGTAATCTGCAGGTCTGCTGAATTATTCGTCTCCAAGTAAATTTCGGTTTTTACTTTCTTAGTAACAAAAATATTGATTAAAATCATTATGAAAGGTTTCCTAAAGAATGTAATAACCACAGAGAAAAATTTTTCAAGGGTAGTTGTTCTCAAAATTGTAACCTTCTTTGTAGTATGTAAAACATTTTTCAGCATAAAATAAACGCGCAGGTACTATAGACATTCAATACTATAGTTAATAGTTTGTTTCCATTTAAAATATCATATGACATCAAAACTAAAATATTAATAAAAAATAATAATATTACAAGCTATATGCAATGAATTAATATAGTCTTACATTTGATTGTTGCTTATTTTGAGAAGTTTCCCTCTCTCTAATAAGGTATGTGGAGACAAGCTTTTTCACTGATTCTTGATGTTTGGACCACCCCTGTCGGACATCAAAACTAATATATGAAACAAACAAAAAATATTTCTTCGGCGGCTTCCTCTCAGCAGATTTCTGGCAAAATCTCTGAGAGTAAATAAAATTGCCATGAAGAGTTTCTCAAAAACCTGTCGCTCGGATTCGACTTTAAACTGTAGGTTCCGCTCCTCATGTATAAAATACATGTATAAACACATGTATAAAACATAAGTGGTGTGTAATCCTGACTGAAGAGTTATAATGACCAATTATGTATGTATATCAGAGATTAGCAATGAATCGTTTCGTTTCACTTTTAAACAATATCTGAAATCTCAATACAACGGTGATTTATAAGCGTGAGTACAATGAATGTGGGTATGCTAGAACATGCAACACTCTTTGATGTTATGGTTGTCACCCATGATTACCTTAGTTCGAATAGTATGTTATGTTGGCGAGTCCATGGCAGAATATGAAGCGTTTTTTGATGTTATGGTTTTTGTCCATGATGATCTTAGTTCAAATAGTATATTCTGTTGGCATGTCTATGGCAGAAAATGCTTTCGCTTTAAATGTTACGGCTTGTGGCAATGACAGCAAGCGTGGATTAGCCATTCTTTGAATGAAAGTGAGTAGGTTCACCTCGAGTCTGACTTCATGGTGCCGATGATCAGCGAGTGCGTGATGTAGGGTACCGTAAACTCATGTTGTTGGTTTGTGAAATGTTATGCTTTTATTTATTTTATTCTTTTTTCTTGACGTATTTGCATTTTTTATTTGTTGTTTGTTTTTTTGTTGTTTAGCTCATTGCTGTTTTTTATCCCATTATAATAATGATTGCTGTATTATTTTTTCTTTCTAGTTTATAATATTTATATAATAAATAAAAGAAAATTTAAATAAATAAATAGTATATTGAACGTTATTAATATTTAATATCCAATGAATATGTTAATAATTTTGTATGTCCCGTTCTCCTTGCAATAATCTGCAGGTCTGCTGAATTATTCGTCTCCAAGTAAATTTCGGTTTTTACTTTCTTAGTAACAAAAATATTGATTAAAATCATTTTAACCAGAAGCCCGAATACTCCAACACAATTGAAATACAAAATCGTTATGAAAGGTTTCCTAAAGAATGTAATAACCACAAAGAAAAATTTTTCAAGGGTAGTTGTTCTCAAAATTGTAACCTTCTTTGTAGTATGTAAAACATTTTTCAGCATAAAATAAAAGCCCTATTACCTAAACGCGCAGGTAGTATAGGAATGCAATAGTATAGTTAATAGTTTGTTTCCATTTAAAATATCAAATGACATCAAAACTAAAATATTAATAAAAAATAATAATATTACAAGCTATATGCAATGAATGAATATAGTCTTACATTTTATTGTTGCTTATTTTGAGAAGTTTCCCTCTCTCTAATAAGGTATGTGGAGACAAGCTTTTTCACTGATTCTTGATGTTTGGACCACCCCGGTCGGACATCAAAACTAATATATGAAACAAAACAAAAAATATTTCTTCGGCGACTTCCTCTCAGCAGATTTCTGGCAAAATCTCTGAGAGTAAATAAAATTGCCATGAAGAGTTTCTCAAAAACCTGTCGCTCGGATTCGAGTTTAAACTGTAGGTCCCGCTCCTCATGTATAAAATACATGTATAAAACATAAGTGGTGTGAGAAGCTAGGTCGTAATCCGGACTGAAGAGTTATAATGACCAATTATGTATGTATATCAGAGATTAGCAATGAATCGTTTCGTTTCGCTTTTAAACAATATCTGATTCATTCATGCTCAATTCTTAGATATGTCTATGGCATAAGAAGATATGATGGTACTTCTCAGTATTCTAAATCATTATATGGTGTTGGATTAATGGATTTACTTAAAATCAAAGCATTAATTTTGCTTCACAAAGTTATCTACACTCAAGAACCATCTTATTTGTTTAATCGAATTCAATTTGCAAGATCGAACAGAGGAAAGCAGATTATTCAGTTAAGATATCAGACTTTAATATCTGAGTGGCAGTTCTTTACGAATACAATACGGCTGTGGAACTCGTTACCAAACCAACTGCAAATCAATGGGAACGCTTTGCAATTTAAAAAAATGCTATTTTCAAAATTTTAATTTTAAATTATTACATATATATATGCACATATTTTTATTCTTGTTTGTTTGTTTTTATTCTTGTTTGTATATATTCTGATATTGTTTTTTTTTTTTTAATTTGTTTTAGTTTATTGTATAATACTTTTCTATTTTTTGTAATGATCATACGATCACATACTGTAATTTAAAAGATTAATTTCTTGTTGTATGTGATATGAAATGAAATAAATAAATCAATAAATAAAAAAAAAATAAAAATAAATAAATACAACTGTGATTTATAAGCGTGAGTACAATGAATGTGAGTATGTAGAACATGCAACACTTTTTGATGTTATGGTTGTCACCCCTGATTACCTTAGTTCGAATAGTATGTTATGTTGGCAAGTCCATGACAGAATATGAAGCGTTTTTTGATGTTATGGTTTTTGTCCATGAAGATCTTAGTTCAAATAGTATATTCTGTTGGCATGTCTATGGCAGAAAATGCTTTCGTTTTAAATGTTACGGTTTGTGGCAATGACAGCAAGCGTGGATTAGCCATTCTTTGATTGAAAGTGAGTAGGTTCACCTCGAGTCTGACTTCATGGTGCCGATGACCAGCGAGTGCGTGATGTAGGGTACCGTAAACTCATGTTGTTGATTTGTGAAATGTTATGCTTTTATTTATTTTATTCTTTTTTCTTTACGTATTTGCATTTTTTATTTGTTGTTTGTTTTTTTGTTGTTTATCTCATTGCTATTTTTTATCCCATTAGAATAATGATTGCTGTATTATTTTTTCTTTCTAGTTTCTAATATTTATATAATAAATAAAAGAAAATTGAAATAAATAAGTAGTATATTGAACGTTATTAATATTTAATATCCAATGAATATGTTAATAATTTTGTATGTCCCGTTCTCCTTGCAATAATCTGCAGGTCTGCTGAATTATTCGTCTCCAAGTAAATTTCGGTTTTTACTTTCTCAGTAACAAAAATATTGATTAAAATCATTTTAACCAGAAGCCCGAATACTCTAACACAATTGAAATACAAAATCGTTATGAAAGGTTTCCTAAAGAATGTAATAACCACAAAGAAAAATTGTTCAAGGGTAGTTGTTCTCAAAATTGTAACCTTCTTTGTAGTATGTAAAACATTTTTCAGCATAAAATACAAGCCCTATTACCTAAACGCGCAGGTAGTATAGGAATGCAATAGTATAGTTAATAGTTTGTTTCCAGTTAAAATATCAAATGACATCAAAACTAAAATATTAATACAAAATAATAATATTACAAGCTATATGCAATGAATGAATATAGTCTTACATTTGATTGTTGCTTATTTTGAGAAGTTTCTCTCTCTCTAATAAGGTATGTGGAGACAAGCTTTTTCACAGATTCTTGATGTTTGGACCACCCCGGTCGGACATCAAAACTAATATATGAAACAAGACAAAAAATATTTCTTCGGCGACTTCCTCTCAGCAGATTTCTGGCAAAATCTCTGAGAGTAAATAAAATTGCCATGAAGAGTTTCTCAAAAACCTGTCGCTCGGATTCGACTTTAAACTGTAGGTCCCGCTCCTCATGTATAAAATGCATGTATAAACACATGTATAAAACATAAGTGGTGTGAGAAGCTAGGTCGTAATCCTGACTGAAGAGTTATAATGACCAATTATGCATGTATATCAGAGATTAGCAATGAATCGTTTCGTTTCGCTTTTAAACAATATCTGATTCATTCATGCTCAATACAACTGTGATTTATAAGCGTGAGTACAATGAATGTGAGTATGCTAGAACATGCAACACTTTTTGATGTTATGGTTACCACCCATGATTACCTTACTTCGAATAGTATGTTATGTTGGCAAGTCCATGACAGAATATGAAGCTTTTTTGATGTTATGGTTTTTGTCCATGATGATCTTAGTTCAAATAGTATATCCTGTTGGCGTGTCTATGGCAGAAAAAGCATCCGTTTTAAATGTTACGGCTTGTGGCAATGACAGCAAGCGTGGATTAGCCATTCTTTGAATGAAAGTGAGTAGGTTCACCTCGAGTCTGACTTCATGGTGCCGATGATCAGCGAGTGCGTGATGTAGGGTACCGTAAACTCATGTTGTTGATTTGTGAAATGTTATGCTTTTATTTATTTTATTCTCTTTTCTTGACGTATTTGCATTTTTTATTTGTTGTTTGTTTTTTTGTTGTTTATCTCATTGCTGTTTTTTATCCCATTATAATAATGATTGCTGTATTATTTTTTCTTTCTAGTATATAATATTTATACAATAAATAAAAGAAAATTTAAATAAATAAATAGTATATTGAACGTTATTAATATTTAATATCCAATGAATATGTTAATAATTTTGTATGTCCCGTTCTCCTTGCAATAATCTGCAGGTCTGCTGAATTATTCGTCTCCAAGTAAATTTCGGTTTTTACTTTCTTAGTAACAAAAATATTGATTAAAATCATTTCAACCAGAAGCCCGAATACTCTAACACAATTGAAATACAAAATCGTTATGAAAGGATTCCTAAAGAATGTAATAACCACAAAGAAAAATTTTTCAAGGGTAGTTGTTCTCAAAATTGTAACCTTCTTTGTAGTATGTCAAACATTTTTCAGCATAAAATACAAGCCCTATTACCTAAACGCGCAGGTAGTATAGGAATGCAATAGTATAGTTAATAGTTTGTTTCCAGTTAAAATATCAAATGACATCAAAACTAAAATATTAATACAAAATAATAATATTACAAGCTATATGCAATGAATGAATATAGTCTTACATTTGATTGTTGCTTATTTTGAGAAGTTTCTCTCTCTCTAATAAGGTATGTGGAGACAAGCTTTTTCACAGATTCTTGATGTTTGGACCACCCCGGTCGGACATCAAAACTAATATATGAAACAAGACAAAAAATATTTCTTCGGCGACTTCCTCTCAGCAGATTTCTGGCAAAATCTCTGAGAGTAAATAAAATTGCCATGAAGAGTTTCTCAAAAACCTGTCGCTCGGATTCGACTTTAAACTGTAGGTCCCGCTCCTCATGTATAAAATGCATGTATAAACACATGTATAAAACATAAGTGGTGTGAGAAGCTAGGTCGTAATCCTGACTGAAGAGTTATAATGACCAATTATGCATGTATATCAGAGATTAGCAATGAATCGTTTCGTTTCGCTTTTAAACAATATCTGATTCATTCATGCTCAATACAACTGTGATTTATAAGCGTGAGTACAATGAATGTGAGTATGCTAGAACATGCAACACTTTTTGATGTTATGGTTACCACCCATGATTACCTTACTTCGAATAGTATGTTATGTTGGCAAGTCCATGACAGAATATGAAGCTTTTTTGATGTTATGGTTTTTGTCCATGATGATCTTAGTTCAAATAGTATATCCTGTTGGCGTGTCTATGGCAGAAAAAGCATCCGTTTTAAATGTTACGGCTTGTGGCAATGACAGCAAGCGTGGATTAGCCATTCTTTGAATGAAAGTGAGTAGGTTCACCTCGAGTCTGACTTCATGGTGCCGATGATCAGCGAGTGCGTGATGTAGGGTACCGTAAACTCATGTTGTTGATTTGTGAAATGTTATGCTTTTATTTATTTTATTCTCTTTTCTTGACGTATTTGCATTTTTTATTTGTTGTTTGTTTTTTTGTTGTTTATCTCATTGCTGTTTTTTATCCCATTATAATAATGATTGCTGTATTATTTATTCTTTCTAGTTTATAATATTTATACAATAAATAAAAGAAAATTTAAATAAATAAATAGTATATTGAACGTTATTAATATTTAATATCCAATGAATATGTTAATAATTTTGTATGTCCCGTTCTCCTTGCAATAATCTGCAGGTCTGCTGAATTATTCGTCTCCAAGTAAATTTCGGTTTTTACTTTCTTAGTAACAAAAATATTGATTAAAATCATTTCAACCAGAAGCCCGAATACTCTAACACAATTGAAATACAAAATCGTTATGAAAGGATTCCTAAAGAATGTAATAACCACAAAGAAAAATTTTTCAAGGGTAGTTGTTCTCAAAATTGTAACCTTCTTTGTAGTATGTCAAACATTTTTCAGCATAAAATACAAGCCCTATTACCTAAACGCGCAGGTAGTATAGGAATGCAATAGTATAGTTAATAGTTTGTTTCCATTTAAAATATCAAATGACATCAAAACTAAAATATTAATAAAAAATAATAATATTACAAGCTATATGCAATGAATGAATATAATCTTACATTTGATTGTTGCTTATTTTGAGAAGTTTCCCTCTCTCTAATAAGGTATGTGGAGACAAGCTTTTTCACTGATTCTTGATGTTTGGACCACCCCGGTCGGAGATCAAAACTAATATATGCAACAAACAAAAAATATTTCTTCGGCGACTTCCTCTCAGCAGATTTCTGGCAAAATCTCTGAGAGTAAATAAAATTGCCATGAAGAGTTTCTCAAAAACCTGTCACTCCGATTCGACTTTAAACTGTAGGTCCCGCTCCTCATGTATAAAATACATGTATAAACAAATGTATAAAACATAAGTGGTGTAAGAAGCTAGGTCGTAATCCTGACTGAAGAGTTATAATGACGAATTATGTATGTATATCAGAGATTAGCAATGAATCGTTTCGTTTCGCTTTTAAACAATATCTGATTCATTCATGCTCAATACAACTCTGATTTATAAGCGTGAGTACAATGATTGTGAGTATGCTAGAACATGCAACACTTTTTGATGTTATGGTTGTCATCCATGATTACCTTAGCTTCGCTTTTAAACAATATCTGAAATCTCAATACAACTGTGATTTCTAAGCGTGAGTACAATGAATGTGAGTATGCTAGAACATGCAACACTTTTTGATGTTATGGTTGTCATCCATGATTACCTTAGTTCGAATAGTATGCTATGTTGGCGTGTCCATGATAGAATATGAATCGTTTTTTGATGTTATGGTTTTTGTCCATGATGATCTTAGTTCAAATAGTATATTCTGTTGGCATGTCTATGGCAGAAAATGCATCCGTTTTAAATGTTACGGTTTGTGGCAATGACAGCAAGCGTGGATTAGCAATTCTTTGATTGAAAGTGAGTAGGTTCACCTCGAGTCTGACTTCATGGTGCCGATGATCAGCGAGTACGTGATGTAGGGTACCGTAAACTCATGTTGTTGATTTGTGAAATGTTATGCTTTTATTTATTTTATTCTTTTTTCTTGATGTATTTGCATTTTTTATTTGTTGTTTGTTTTTTTGTTGTTTATCTCATTGGTGTTTTTTAACCCATTATAATAATGATTGCTGTATTATTGTTTCTTTCTAGTTTATAACATTTATATAATAAATAAAAGAAAATTTAAATAAATAAATAGTATATTGAACGTTATTAATATCTAATATCCAATGAATATGTTAACAATTTTGTACGCCCAGTTCTCCGTGCAGTAATCTGCAGGTCTGCTGAATTATTCGTCTCCAAGTAAATTTCGGTTTTTACTTTCTTAGTAACAAAAATATTGATTAAAATCATTATGAAAGGTTTCCTAAAGAATGTAATAACCACAGAGAAAAATTTTTCAAGGGTAGTTGTTCTCAAAATTGTAACCTTCTTTGTAGTATGTAAAACATTTTTCAGCATAAAATAAACGCGCAGGTACTATAGACATTCAATACTATAGTTAATAGTTTGTTTCCATTTAAAATATCATATGACATCAAAACTAAAATATTAATAAAAAATAATAATATTACAAGCTATATGCAATGAATTAATATAGTCTTACATTTGATTGTTGCTTATTTTGAGAAGTTTCCCTCTCTCTAATAAGGTATGTGGAGACAAGCTTTTTCACTGATTCTTGATGTTTGGACCACCCCTGTCGGACATCAAAACTAATATATGAAACAAACAAAAAATATTTCTTCGGCGGCTTCCTCTCAGCAGATTTCTGGCAAAATCTCTGAGAGTAAATAAAATTGCCATGAAGAGTTTCTCAAAAACCTGTCGCTCGGATTCGACTTTAAACTGTAGGTTCCGCTCCTCATGTATAAAATACATGTATAAACACATGTATAAAACATAAGTGGTGTGTAATCCTGACTGAAGAGTTATAATGACCAATTATGTATGTATATCAGAGATTAGCAATGAATCGTTTCGTTTCACTTTTAAACAATATCTGAAATCTCAATACAACGGTGATTTATAAGCGTGAGTACAATGAATGTGGGTATGCTAGAACATGCAACACTCTTTGATGTTATGGTTGTCACCCATGATTACCTTAGTTCGAATAGTATGTTATGTTGGCGAGTCCATGGCAGAATATGAAGCGTTTTTTGATGTTATGGTTTTTGTCCATGATGATCTTAGTTCAAATAGTATATTCTGTTGGCATGTCTATGGCAGAAAATGCTTTCGCTTTAAATGTTACGGCTTGTGGCAATGACAGCAAGCGTGGATTAGCCATTCTTTGAATGAAAGTGAGTAGGTTCACCTCGAGTCTGACTTCATGGTGCCGATGATCAGCGAGTGCGTGATGTAGGGTACCGTAAACTCATGTCGTTGGTTTGTGAAATGTTATGCTTTTATTTATTTTATTCTTTTTTCTTGACGTATTTGCATTTTTTATTTGTTGTTTGTTTTTTTGTTGTTTAGCTCATTGCTGTTTTTTATCCCATTATAATAATGATTGCTGTATTATTTTTTCTTTCTAGTTTATAATATTTATATAATAAATAAAAGAAAATTTAAATAAATAAATAGTATATTGAACGTTATTAATATTTAATATCCAATGAATATGTTAATAATTTTGTATGTCCCGTTCTCCTTGCAATAATCTGCAGGTCTGCTGAATTATTCGTCTCCAAGTAAATTTCGGTTTTTACTTTCTTAGTAACAAAAATATTGATTAAAATCATTTTAACCAGAAGCCCGAATACTCCAACACAATTGAAATACAAAATCGTTATGAAAGGTTTCCTAAAGAATGTAATAACCACAAAGAAAAATTTTTCAAGGGTAGTTGTTCTCAAAATTGTAACCTTCTTTGTAGTATGTAAAACATTTTTCAGCATAAAATAAAAGCCCTATTACCTAAACGCGCAGGTAGTATAGGAATGCAATAGTATAGTTAATAGTTTGTTTCCATTTAAAATATCAAATGACATCAAAACTAAAATATTAATAAAAAATAATAATATTACAAGCTATATGCAATGAATGAATATAGTCTTACATTTTATTGTTGCTTATTTTGAGAAGTTTCCCTCTCTCTAATAAGGTATGTGGAGACAAGCTTTTTCACTGATTCTTGATGTTTGGACCACCCCGGTCGGACATCAAAACTAATATATGAAACAAAACAAAAAATATTTCTTCGGCGACTTCCTCTCAGCAGATTTCTGGCAAAATCTCTGAGAGTAAATAAAATTGCCATGAAGAGTTTCTCAAAAACCTGTCGCTCGGATTCGAGTTTAAACTGTAGGTCCCGCTCCTCATGTATAAAATACATGTATAAAACATAAGTGGTGTGAGAAGCTAGGTCGTAATCCTGACTGAAGAGTTATAATGACCAATTATGTATGTATATCAGAGATTAGCAATGAATCGTTTCGTTTCGCTTTTAAACAATATCTGATTCATTCATGCTCAATACAACGGTGATTTATAAGCGTGAGTACAATGAATGTGAGTATGCTAGAACATGCAACACTTTTTGATGTTATGGTTGTCACCCATGATTACCTTAGTTCGAATAGTATGTTATGTTGGCGAGTCCGTGACAGAATATGAAACGTTTTTTGGTGTTATGGTTTTTGTCCATGATGATCTTAGTTCAAATAGTATATTCTGTTGGCATGTCTATGGCAGAAAATGCATCCGTTTTAAATGTTACGGTTTGTGGCAATGACAGCAAGCGTGGATTAGCCATTCTTTGATTGAAAGTGAGTAGGTTCACCTCGAGTCTGACTTCATGGTGCCGATGATCAGCGAGTGCGTGATGTAGGGTACCGTAAACTCATGTTGTTGATTTGTGAAATGTTATGCTTTTATTTATTTTATTCTTTTTTCTTGACGTATTTGCATTTTTTATTTGTTGTTTGTTTTTTTGTTGTTTATCTCATTGCTGTTTTTTATCCCATTATAATAATGATTGCTGTATTATTTTTTCTTTCTAGTTTATAACATTTATATAATAAATAAAAGGAAATTTAAATAAATAAATAGTATATTGAACGTTATTAATATTTAATATCCAATGAATATGTTAATAATTTTGTATGTCCCGTTCTCCTTGCAATAATCTGCAGGTCTGCTGAATTATTCGTCTCCAAGTAAATTTCGGTTTTTACTTTCTTAGTAACAAAAATATTGATTAAAATCATTTTAACCGGAAGCCCGAATACTCTAACACAATTGAAATACGAAATCGTTATGAAAGGTTTCCTAAAGAATGTAATAACCACAAAGAAAAATTTTTCAATGGTAGTTGTTCTCAAAATTGTAACCTTCTTTGTAGTATGTAAAACATTTTTCAGCATAAAATACAAGCCCTATTACCTAAATGCGCAGGTAGTATAGGAATGCAATAGTATAGTTAATATTTTGTTTCCGTTTAAAATATCAAATGACATCAAAACTAAAATATTAATAAAAAATAATAATATTACAAGCTATATGCAATGAATGAATATAGTCTTACATTTGATTGTTGCTTATTTTGAGAAGTTGCAGATTTCTGGCAAAATCTCTGAGAGTAAATAAAATTGCCATGAAGAGTTTCTCAAAAACCTGTCGCTCGGATTCGAGTTTAAACTGTAGGTCCCGCTCCTCATGTATAAAATACATGTATAAAACATAAGTGGTGTGAGAAGCTAGGTCGTAATCCTGACTGAAGAGTTATAATGACCAATTATGTATGTATATCAGAGATTAGCAATGAATCGTTTCGTTTCGCTTTTAAACAATATCTGATTCATTCATGCTCAATACAACTGTGATTTATAAGCGTGAGTACAATGAATGTGAGTATGCTAGAACATGCAACACTTTTTGATGTTATGGTTACCACCCATGATTACCTTACTTCGA
Organism: Sarcophaga rosellei; assembly: GCA_930367235.1. Classification (NCBI taxonomy): domain Eukaryota; kingdom Metazoa; phylum Arthropoda; class Insecta; order Diptera; family Sarcophagidae; genus Sarcophaga; species Sarcophaga rosellei. The sequence goes on along the minus strand of CAKNFA010000084.1, from coordinate 207,247 downwards.
ATAGTATGTTATGTTGGCAAGTCCATGACAGAATATGAAGCTTTTTTTGATGTTATGGTTTTTGTCCATGATGATCTTAGTTCAAATAGTATATTCTGTTGGCATGTCTATGGCAGAAAAAGCATCCGTTTTAAATGTTACGGCTTGTGGCAATGACAGCAAGCGTGGATTAGCCATTCTTTGAATGAAAGTGAGTAGGTTCACCTCGAGTCTGACTTCATGGTGCCGATGATCAGCGAGTGCGTGATGTAGGGTACCGTAAACTCATGTGGTTGATTTGTGAAATGTTATGCTTTTATTTATTTTATTCTCTTTTCTTGACGTATTTGCATTTTTTATTTGTTGTTTGTTTTTTTGTTGTTTATCTCATTGCTGTTTTTTATCCCATTATAATAATGATTGCTGTATTATTTTTTCTTTCTAGTTTATAATATTTATACAATAAATAAAAGAAAATTTAAATAGATAAATAGTATATTGAACGTTATTAATATTTAATATCCAATGAATATGTTAATAATTTTGTATGTCCCGTTCTCCTTGCAATAATCTGCAGGTCTGCTGAATTATTCGTCTCCAAGTAAATTTCGGTTTTTACTTTCTTAGTAACAAAAATATTGATTAAAATCATTTTAACCAGAAGCCCGAATACTCCAACACAATTGAAATACAAAATCGTTATGAAAGGTTTCCTAAAGAATGTAATAACCACAAAGAAAAATTTTTCAAGGGTAGTTGTTCTCAAAATTGTAACCTTCTTTGTAGTATGTAAAACATTTTTCAGCATAAAATAAAAGCCCTATTACCTAAACGCGCAGGTAGTATAGGAATGCAATAGTATAGTTAATAGTTTGTTTCCATTTAAAATATCAAATGACATCAAAACTAAAATATTAATAAAAAATAATAATATTACAAGCTATATGCAATGAATGAATATAGTCTTACATTTTATTGTTGCTTATTTTGAGAAGTTTCCCTCTCTCTAATAAGGTATGTGGAGACAAGCTTTTTCACTGATTCTTGATGTTTGGACCACCCCGGTCGGACATCAAAACTAATATATGAAACAAAACAAAAAATATTTCTTCGGCGACTTCCTCTCAGCAGATTTCTGGCAAAATCTCTGAGAGTAAATAAAATTGCCATGAAGAGTTTCTCAAAAACCTGTCGCTCGGATTCGAGTTTAAACTGTAGGTCCCGCTCCTCATGTATAAAATACATGTATAAAACATAAGTGGTGTGAGAAGCTAGGTCGTAATCCTGACTGAAGAGTTATAATGACCAATTATGTATGTATATCAGAGATTAGCAATGAATCGTTTCGTTTCGCTTTTAAACAATATCTGATTCATTCATGCTCAATACAACGGTGATTTATAAGCGTGAGTACAATGAATGTGAGTATGCTAGAACATGCAACACTTTTTGATGTTATGGTTGTCACCCATGATTACCTTAGTTCGAATAGTATGTTATGTTGGCGAGTCCGTGACAGAATATGAAACGTTTTTTGGTGTTATGGTTTTTGTCCATGATGATCTTAGTTCAAATAGTATATTCTGTTGGCATGTCTATGGCAGAAAATGCATCCGTTTTAAATGTTACGGTTTGTGGCAATGACAGCAAGCGTGGATTAGCCATTCTTTGATTGAAAGTGAGTAGGTTCACCTCGAGTCTGACTTCATGGTGCCGATGATCAGCGAGTGCGTGATGTAGGGTACCGTAAACTCATGTTGTTGATTTGTGAAATGTTATGCTTTTATTTATTTTATTCTTTTTTCTTGACGTATTTGCATTTTTTATTTGTTGTTTGTTTTTTTGTTGTTTATCTCATTGCTGTTTTTTATCCCATTATAATAATGATTGCTGTATTATTTTTTCTTTCTAGTTTATAACATTTATATAATAAATAAAAGAAAATTTAAATAAATAAATAGTATATTGAACGTTATTAATATTTAATATCCAATGAATATGTTAATAATTTTGTATGTCCCGTTCTCCTTGCAATAATCTGCAGGTCTGCTGAATTATTCGTCTCCAAGTAAATTTCGGTTTTTACTTTCTTAGTAACAAAAATATTGATTAAAATCATTTTAACCGGAAGCCCGAATACTCTAACACAATTGAAATACGAAATCGTTATGAAAGGTTTCCTAAAGAATGTAATAACCACAAAGAAAAATTTTTCAATGGTAGTTGTTCTCAAAATTGTAACCTTCTTTGTAGTATGTAAAACATTTTTCAGCATAAAATACAAGCCCTATTACCTAAATGCGCAGGTAGTATAGGAATGCAATAGTATAGTTAATATTTTGTTTCCGTTTAAAATATCAAATGACATCAAAACTAAAATATTAATAAAAAATAATAATATTACAAGCTATATGCAATGAATGAATATAGTCTTACATTTGATTGTTGCTTATTTTGAGAAGTTTCCCTCTCTCTAATAAGGTATGTGGAGACAAGCTTTTTCACTGATTCTTGATGTTTGGACCACCCCGGTCGGACATCAATACTAATATATGAAACAAGACAAAAAATATTTCTTCGGCGACTTCCTCTCAGCAGATTTCTGGCAAAATCTCTGAGAGTAAATAAAATTGCCATGAAGAGTTTCTCAAAAACCTGTCGCTCGGATTCGAGTTTAAACTGTAGGTCCCGCTCCTCATGTATAAAATACATGTATAAAACATAAGTGGTGTGAGAAGCTAGGTCGTAATCCTGACTGAAGAGTTATAATGACCAATTATGTATGTATATCAGAGATTAGCAATGAATCGTTTCGTTTCGCTTTTAAACAATATCTGATTCATTCATGCTCAATACAACTGTGATTTATAAGCGTGAGTACAATGAATGTGAGTATGCTAGAACATGCAACACTTTTTGATGTTATGGTTACCACCCATGATTACCTTACTTCGAATAGTATGTTATGTTGGCAAGTCCATGACAGAATATGAAGCTTTTTTTGATGTTATGGTTTTTGTCCATGATGATCTTAGTTCAAATAGTATATTCTGTTGGCATGTCTATGGCAGAAAAAGCATCCGTTTTAAATGTTACGGCTTGTGGCAATGACAGCAAGCGTGGATTAGCCATTCTTTGAATGAAAGTGAGTAGGTTCACCTCGAGTCTGACTTCATGGTGCCGATGATCAGCGAGTGCGTGATGTAGGGTACCGTAAACTCATGTGGTTGATTTGTGAAATGTTATGCTTTTATTTATTTTATTCTCTTTTCTTGACGTATTTGCATTTTTTATTTGTTGTTTGTTTTTTTGTTGTTTATCTCATTGCTGTTTTTTATCCCATTATAATAATGATTGCTGTATTATTTTTTCTTTCTAGTTTATAATATTTATACAATAAATAAAAGAAAATTTAAATAAATAAATAGTATATTGAACGTTATTAATATTTAATATCCAATGAATATGTTAATAATTTTGTATGTCCCGTTCTCCTTGCAATAATCTGCAGGTCTGCTGAATTATTCGTCTCCAAGTAAATTTCGGTTTTTACTTTCTTAGTAACAAAAATATTGATTAAATCATTTCAACCAGAAGCCCGAATACTCTAACACAATTGAAATACAAAATCGTTATGAAAGGATTCCTAAAGAATGTAATAACCACAAAGAAAAATTTTTCAAGGATAGTTGTTCTCAAAATTGTAACCTTCTTTGTAGTATGTCAAACATTTTTCAGCATAAAATACAAGCCCTATTACCTAAACGCGCAGGTAGTATAGGAATGCAATAGTATAGTTAATAGTTTGTTTCCATTTAAAATATCAAATGACATCAAAACTAAAATATTAATAAAAAATAATAATATTACAAGCTATATGCAATGAATGAATATAATCTTACATTTGATTGTTGCTTATTTTGAGAAGTTTCCCTCTCTCTAATAAGGTATGTGGAGACAAGCTTTTTCACTGATTCTTGATGTTTGGACCACCCCGGTCGGAGATCAAAACTAATATATGCAACAAACAAAAAATATTTCTTCGGCGACTTCCTCTCAGCAGATTTCTGGCAAAATCTCTGAGAGTAAATAAAATTGCCATGAAGAGTTTCTCAAAAACCTGTCACTCCGATTCGAGTTTAAACTGTAGGTCCCGCTCCTCATGTATAAAATACATGTATAAACACATGTATAAAACATAAGTGGTGTAAGAAGCTAGGTCGTAATCCTGACTGAAGAGTTATAATGACGAATTATGTATGTATATCAGAGATTAGCAATGAATCGTTTCGTTTCGCTTTTAAACAATATCTGATTCATTCATGCTCAATATAACTCTGATTTATAAGCGTGAGTACAATGATTGTGAGTATGCTAGAACATGCAACACTTTTTGATGTTATGGTTGTCATCCATGATTACCTTAGCTTCGCTTTTAAACAATATCTGAAATCTCAATACAACTGTGATTTCTAAGCGTGAGTACAATGAATGTGAGTATGCTAGAACATGCAACACTTTTTGATGTTATGGTTGTCATCCATGATTACCTTAGTTCGAATAGTATGCTATGTTGGCGTGTCCATGATAGAATATGAATCGTTTTTTGATGTTATGGTTTTTGTCCATGATGATCTTAGTTCAAATAGTATATTCTGTTGGCATGTCTATGGCAGAAAATGCATCCGTTTTAAATGTTACGGTTTGTGGCAATGACAGCAAGCGTGGATTAGCAATTCTTTGATTGAAAGTGAGTAGGTTCACCTCGAGTCTGACTTCATGGTGCCGATGATCAGCGAGTACGTGATGTAGGGTACCGTAAACTCATGTTGTTGATTTGTGAAATGTTATGCTTTTATTTATTTTATTCTTTTTTCTTGATGTATTTGCATTTTTTATTTGTTGTTTGTTTTTTTGTTGTTTATCTCATTGGTGTTTTTTAACCCATTATAATAATGATTGCTGTATTATTGTTTCTTTCTAGTTTATAACATTTATATAATAAATAAAAGAAAATTTAAATAAATAAATAGTATATTGAACGTTATTAATATCTAATATCCAATGAATATGTTAACAATTTTGTACGCCCAGTTCTCCGTGCAATAATCTGCAGGTCTGCTGAATTATTCGTCTCCAAGTAAATTTCGGTTTTTACTTTCTTAGTAACAAAAATATTGATTAAAATCATTATGAAAGGTTTCCTAAAGAATGTAATAACCACAGAGAAAAATTTTTCAAGGGTAGTTGTTCTCAAAATTGTAACCTTCTTTGTAGTATGTAAAACATTTTTCAGCATAAAATAAACGCGCAGGTACTATAGACATTCAATACTATAGTTAATAGTTTGTTTCCATTTAAAATATCATATGACATCAAAACTAAAATATTAATAAAAAATAATAATATTACAAGCTATATGCAATGAATTAATATAGTCTTACATTTGATTGTTGCTTATTTTGAGAAGTTTCCCTCTCTCTAATAAGGTATGTGGAGACAAGCTTTTTCACTGATTCTTGATGTTTGGACCACCCCTGTCGGACATCAAAACTAATATATGAAACAAACAAAAAATATTTCTTCGGCGGCTTCCTCTCAGCAGATTTCTGGCAAAATCTCTGAGAGTAAATAAAATTGCCATGAAGAGTTTCTCAAAAACCTGTCGCTCGGATTCGACTTTAAACTGTAGGTTCCGCTCCTCATGTATAAAATACATGTATAAACACATGTATAAAACATAAGTGGTGTGTAATCCTGACTGAAGAGTTATAATGACCAATTATGTATGTATATCAGAGATTAGCAATGAATCGTTTCGTTTCACTTTTAAACAATATCTGAAATCTCAATACAACGGTGATTTATAAGCGTGAGTACAATGAATGTGGGTATGCTAGGACATGCAACACTCTTTGATGTTATGGTTGTCACCCATGATTACCTTAGTTCGAATAGTATGTTATGTTGGCGAGTCCATGGCAGAATATGAAGCGTTTTTTGATGTTATGGTTTTTGTCCATGATGATCTTAGTTCAAATAGTATATTCTGTTGGCATGTCTATGGCAGAAAATGCTTTCGCTTTAAATGTTACGGCTTGTGGCAATAACAGCAAGCGTGGATTAGCCATTCTTTGAATGAAAGTGAGTAGGTTCACCTCGAGTCTGACTTCATGGTGCCGATGATCAGCGAGTGCGTGATGTAGGGTACCGTAAACTCATGTTGTTGGTTTGTGAAATGTTATGCTTTTATTTATTTTATTCTTTTTTCTTGACGTATTTGCATTTTTTATTTGTTGTTTGTTTTTTTGTTGTTTAGCTCATTGCTGTTTTTTATCCCATTATAATAATGATTGCTGTATTATTTTTTCTTTCTAGTTTATAATATTTATATAATAAATAAAAGAAAATTTAAATAAATAAATAGTATATTGAACGTTATTAATATTTAATATCCAATGAATATGTTAATAATTTTGTATGTCCCGTTCTCCTTGCAATAATCTGCAGGTCTGCTGAATTATTCGTCTCCAAGTAAATTTCGGTTTTTACTTTCTTAGTAACAAAAATATTGATTAAAATCATTTTAACCAGAAGCCCGAATACTCCAACACAATTGAAATACAAAATCGTTATGAAAGGTTTCCTAAAGAATGTAATAACCACAAAGAAAAATTTTTCAAGGGTAGTTGTTCTCAAAATTGTAACCTTCTTTGTAGTATGTAAAACATTTTTCAGCATAAAATAAAAGCCCTATTACCTAAACGCGCAGGTAGTATAGGAATGCAATAGTATAGTTAATAGTTTGTTTCCATTTAAAATATCAAATGACATCAAAACTAAAATATTAATAAAAAATAATAATATTACAAGCTATATGCAATGAATGAATATAGTCTTACATTTTATTGTTGCTTATTTTGAGAAGTTTCCCTCTCTCTAATAAGGTATGTGGAGACAAGCTTTTTCACTGATTCTTGATGTTTGGACCACCCCGGTCGGACATCAAAACTAATATATGAAACAAAACAAAAAATATTTCTTCGGCGACTTCCTCTCAGCAGATTTCTGGCAAAATCTCTGAGAGTAAATAAAATTGCCATGAAGAGTTTCTCAAAAACCTGTCGCTCGGATTCGAGTTTAAACTGTAGGTCCCGCTCCTCATGTATAAAATACATGTATAAAACATAAGTGGTGTGAGAAGCTAGGTCGTAATCCTGACTGAAGAGTTATAATGACCAATTATGTATGTATATCAGAGATTAGCAATGAATCGTTTCGTTTCGCTTTTAAACAATATCTGATTAATTCATGCTCAATACAACGGTGATTTATAAGCGTGAGTACAATGAATGTGAGTATGCTAGAACATGCAACACTTTTTGATGTTATGGTTGTCACCCATGATTACCTTAGTTCGAATAGTATGTTATGTTGGCGAGTCCGTGACAGAATATGAAACGTTTTTTGGTGTTATGGTTTTTGTCCATGATGATCTTAGTTCAAATAGTATATTCTGTTGGCATGTCTATGGCAGAAAATGCATCCGTTTTAAATGTTACGGTTTGTGGCAATGACAGCAAGCGTGGATTAGCCATTCTTTGAATGAAAGTGAGTAGGTTCACCTCGAGTCTGACTTCATGGTGCCGATGATCAGCGAGTGCGTGATGTAGGGTACCGTAAACTCATGTTGTTGGTTTGTGAAATGTTATGCTTTTATTTATTTTATTCTTTTTTCTTGACGTATTTGCATTTTTTATTTGTTGTTTGTTTTTTTGTTGTTTAGCTCATTGCTGTTTTTTATCCCATTATAATAATGATTGCTGTATTATTTTTTCTTTCTAGTTTATAACATTTATATAATAAATAAAAGAAAATTTAAATAAATAAATAGTATATTGAACGTTATTAATATTTAATATCCAATGAATATGTTAATAATTTTGTATGTCCCGTTCTCCTTGCAATAATCTGCAGGTCTGCTGAATTATTCGTCTCCAAGTAAATTTCGGTTTTTACTTTCTTAGTAACAAAAATATTGATTAAAATCATTTTAACCGGAAGCCCGAATACTCTAACACAATTGAAATACGAAATCGTTATGAAAGGTTTCCTAAAGGATGTAATAACCACAAAGAAAAATTTTTCAATGGTAGTTGTTCTCAAAATTGTAACCTTCTTTGTAGTATGTAAAACATTTTTCAGCATAAAATACAAGCCCTATTACCTAAATGCGCAGGTAGTATAGGAATGCAATAGTATAGTTAATATTTTGTTTCCGTTTAAAATATCAAATGACATCAAAACTAAAATATTAATAAAAAATAATAATATTACAAGCTATATGCAATGAATGAATATAGTCTTACATTTGATTGTTGCTTATTTTGAGAAGTTTCCCTCTCTCTAATAAGGTATGTGGAGACAAGCTTTTTCACTGATTCTTGATGTTTGGACCACCCCGGTCGGACATCAATACTAATATATGAAACAAGACAAAAAATATTTCTTCGGCGACTTCCTCTCAGCAGATTTCTGGCAAAATCTCTGAGAGTAAATAAAATTGCCATGAAGAGTTTCTCAAAAACCTGTCGCTCGGATTCGAGTTTAAACTGTAGGTCCCGCTCCTCATGTATAAAATACATGTATAAACACATGTATAAAACATAAGTGGTGTAAGAAGCTAGGTCGTAATCCTGACTAAAGAGTTATAATGACGAATTATGTATGTATATCAGAGATTAGCAATGAATCGTTTCGTTTCGCTTTTAAACAATATCTGATTCATTCATGCTCAATACAACTCTGATTTATAAGCGTGAGTACAATGATTGTGAGTATGCTAGAACATGCAACACTTTTTGATGTTATGGTTGTCATCCATGATTACCTTAGCTTCGCTTTTAAACAATATTTGAAATCTCAATACAACTGTGATTTCTAAGCGTGAGTACAATGAATGTGAGTATGCTAGAACATGCAACACTTTTTGATGTTATGGTTGTCATCCATGATTACCTTAGTTCGAATAGTACGCTATGTTGGCGTGTCCATGATAGAATATGAATCGTTTTTTGATGTTATGGTTTTTGTCCATGATGATCTTAGTTCAAATAGTATATTCTGTTGGCATGTCTATGGCAGAAAATGCATCCGTTTTAAATGTTACGGTTTGTGGCAATGACAGCAAGCGTGGATTAGCAATTCTTTGATTGAAAGTGAGTAGGTTCACCTCGAGTCTGACTTCATGGTGCCGATGATCAGCGAGTACGTGATGTAGGGTACCGTAAACTCATGTTGTTGATTTGTGAAATGTTATGCTTTTATTTATTTTATTCTTTTTTCTTGATGTATTTGCATTTTTTATTTGTTGTTTGTTTTTCTGTTGTTTATCTCATTGGTGTTTTTTAACCCATTATAATAATGATTGCTGTATTATTGTTTCTTTCTAGTTTATAACATTTATATAATAAATAAAAGAAAATTTAAATAAATAAATAGTATATTGAACGTTATTAATATCTAATATCCAATGAATATGTTAACAATTTTGTACGCCCAGTTCTCCGTGCAATAATCTGCAGGTCTGCTGAATTATTCGTCTCCAAGTAAATTTCGGTTTTTACTTTCTTAGTAACAAAAATATTGATTAAAATCATTATGAAAGGTTTCCTAAAGAATGTAATAACCACAGAGAAAAATTTTTCAAGGGTAGTTGTTCTCAAAATTGTAACCTTCTTTGTAGTATGTAAAACATTTTTCAGCATAAAATAAACGCGCAGGTACTATAGACATTCAATACTATAGTTAATAGTTTGTTTCCATTTAAAATATCATATGACATCAAAACTAAAATATTAATAAAAAATAATAATATTACAAGCTATATGCAATGAATTAATATAGTCTTACATTTGATTGTTGCTTATTTTGAGAAGTTTCCCTCTCTCTAATAAGGTATGTGGAGACAAGCTTTTTCACTGATTCTTGATGTTTGGACCACCCCTGTCGGACATCAAAACTAATATATGAAACAAACAAAAAATATTTCTTCGGCGGCTTCCTCTCAGCAGATTTCTGGCAAAATCTCTGAGAGTAAATAAAATTGCCATGAAGAGTTACTCAAAAACCTGTCGCTCGGATTCGACTTTAAACTGTAGGTCCCGTTCCTCATGTATAAAATACATGTATAAACACATGTATAAAACATAAGTGGTGTGTAATCCTGACTGAAGAGTTATAATGACCAATTATGTATGTATATCAGAGATTAGCAATGAATCGTTTCGTTTCGCTTTTAAACAATATCTGAAATCTCAATACAACGGTGATTTATAAGCGTGAGTACAATGAATGTGGGTATGCTAGAACATGCAACACTCTTTGATGTTATGGTTGTCACCCATGATTACCTTAGTTCGAATAGTATGTTATGTTGGCGAGTCCATGGCAGAATATGAAGCGTTTTTTGATGTTATGGTTTTTGCCCATGATGATCTTAGTTCAAATAGTATATTCTGTTGGCATGTCTATGGCAGAAAATGCTTTCGCTTTAAATGTTACGGCTTGTGGCAATGACAGCAAGCGTGGATTAGCCACTCTTTGAATGAAAGTGAGTAGGTTCACCTCGAGTCTGACTTCATGGTGCCGATGATCAGCGAGTGCGTGATGTAGGGTACCGTAAACTCATGTTGTTGGTTTGTGAAATGTTATGCTTTTATTTATTTTATTCTTTTTTCTTGACGTATTTGCATTTTTTATTTGTTGTTTGTTTTTTTGTTGTTTAGCTCATTGCTGTTTTTTATCCCATTATAATAATGATTGCTGTATTATTTTTTCTTTCTAGTTTATAATATTTATATAATAAATAAAAGAAAATTTAAATAAATAAATAGTATATTGAACGTTATTAATATTTAATATCCAATGAATATGTTAATAATTTTGTATGTCCCGTTCTCCTTGCAATAATCTGCAGGTCTGCTGAATTATTCGTCTCCAAGTAAATTTCGGTTTTTACTTTCTTAGTAACAAAAATATTGATTAAAATCATTATGAAAGGTTTCCTAAAGAATGTAATAACCACAGAGAAAAATTTTTCAAGGGTAGTTGTTCTCAAAATTGTAACCTTCTTTGTAGTATGTAAAACATTTTTCAGCATAAAATAAACGCGCAGGTACTATAGGAATTCAATACTATAGCTAATAGTTTGTTTCCATTTAAAATATCATATGACATCAAAACTAAAATATTAATAAAAAATAATAATATTACAAGCTATATGCAATGAATTAATATAGTCTTACATTTGATTGTTGCTTATTTTGAGAAGTTTCCCTCTCTCTAATAAGGTATGTGGAGACAAGCTTTTTCACTGATTCTTGATGTTTGGACCACCCCTGTCGGACATCAAAACTAATATATGAAACAAACAAAAAATATTTCTTCGGCGGCTTCCTCTCAGCAGATTTCTGGCAAAATCTCTGAGAGTAAATAAAATTGCCATGAAGAGTTACTCAAAAACCTGTCGCTCGGATTCGACTTTAAACTGTAGGTCCCGTTCCTCATGTATAAAATACATGTATAAACACATGTATAAAACATAAGTGGTGTGAGAAGCTAGGTCGTAATCCTGACTGAAGAGTTATAATGACCAATTATGTATGTATATCAGAGATTAGCAATGAATCGTTTCGTTTCGCTTTTAAGCAATATCTGATTCATTCATTCTCAATACAACTCTGATTTATAAGCGTGAGTACAATGATTGTGAGTATGCTAGAACATGCAACACTTTTTGATGTTATGGTTGTCATCCATGATTACCTTAGCTTCGCTTTTAAACAATATCTGAAATCTCAATACAACTGTGATTTCTAAGCGTGAGTACAATGAATGTGAGTATGCTAGAACATGCAACACTTTTTGATGTTATGGTTGTCATCCATGATTACCTTAGTTCGAATAGTATGCTATGTTGGCGAGTCCATGATAGAATATGAATCGTTTTTTGATGTTATGGTTTTTGTCCATGATGATCTTAGTTCAAATAGTATATTCTGTTGGCATGTCTATGGCAGAAAATGCATCCGTTTTAAATGTTACGGTTTGTGGCAATGACTGCAAGCGTGGATTAGCAATTCTTTGATTGAAAGTGAGTAGGTTCACCTCGAGTCTGACTTCATGGTGCCGATGATCAGCGAGTACGTGATGTAGGGTACCGTAAACTCATGTTGTTGATTTGTGAAATGTTATGCTTTTATTTATTTTATTCTTTTTTCTTGACGTATTTGCATTTTTTATTTGTTGTTTGTTTTTTTGTTGTTTATCTCATTGGTGTTTTTTAACCCATTATAATAATGATTGCTGTATTATTGTTTCTTTCTAGTTTATAACATTTATATAATAAATAAAAGAAAATTTAAATAAATAAATAGTATATTGAACGTTATTAATATATAATATCCAATGAATATGTTAACAATTTTGTACGCCCAGTTCTCCGTGCAATAATCTGCAGGTCTGCTGAATTATTCGTCTCCAAGTAAATTTCGGTTTTTACTTTCTTAGTAACAAAAATATTGATTAAAATCATTATGAAAGGTTTCCTAAAGAATGTAATAACCACAGAGAAAAATTTTTCAAGGGTAGTTGTTCTCAAAATTGTAACATTCTTTGTAGTATGTAAAACATTTTTCAGCATAAAATAAACGCGCAGGTACTATAGGAATTCAATACTATAGTTAATAGTTTGTTTCCATTTAAAATATCATATGACATCAAAACTAAAATATTAATAAAAAATAATAATATTACAAGCTATATGCAATGAATGAATATAGTCTTACATTTGATTGTTGCTTATTTTGAGAAGTTTCCCTCTCTCTAATAAGGTATGTGGAGACAAGCTTTTTCACTGATTCTTGATGTTTGGACCACCCCTGTCGGACATCAAAACTAATATATGAAACAAACAAAAAATATTTCTTCGGCGGCTTCCTCTCAGCAGATTTCTGGCAAAATCTCTGAGAGTAAATAAAATTGCCATGAAGAGTTTCTCAAAAACCTGTCGCTCGGATTCGACTTTAAACTGTAGGTTCCGCTCCTCATGTATAAAATACATGTATAAACACATGTATAAAACATAAGTGGTGTGTAATCCTGACTGAAGAGTTATAATGACCAATTATGTATGTATATCAGAGATTAGCAATGAATCGTTTCGTTTCACTTTTAAACAATATCTGAAATCTCAATACAACGGTGATTTATAAGCGTGAGTACAATGAATGTGGGTATGCTAGAACATGCAACACTCTTTGATGTTATGGTTGTCACCCATGATTACCTTAGTTCGAATAGTATGTTATGTTGGCGAGTCCATGGCAGAATATGAAGCGTTTTTTGATGTTATGGTTTTTGTCCATGATGATCTTAGTTCAAATAGTATATTCTGTTGGCATGTCTATGGCAGAAAATGCTTTCGCTTTAAATGTTACGGCTTGTGGCAATGACAGCAAGCGTGGATTAGCCATTCTTTGAATGAAAGTGAGTAGGTTCACCTCGAGTCTGACTTCATGGTGCCGATGATCAGCGAGTGCGTGATGTAGGGTACCGTAAACTCATGTTGTTGGTTTGTGAAATGTTATGCTTTTATTTATTTTATTCTTTTTTCTTGACGTATTTGCATTTTTTATTTGTTGTTTGTTTTTTTGTTGTTTAGCTCATTGCTGTTTTTTATCCCATTATAATAATGATTGCTGTATTATTTTTTCTTTCTAGTTTATAATATTTATATAATAAATAAAAGAAAATTTAAATAAATAAATAGTATATTGAACGTTATTAATATTTAATATCCAACGAATATATTAATAATTTTGTATGTCCCGTTCTCCTTGCAATAATCTGCAGGTCTGCTGAATTATTCGTCTCCAAGTAAATTTCGGTTTTTACTTTCTTAGTAACAAAAATATTGATTAAAATCATTTTAACCAGAAGCCCGAATACTCTAACACAATTGAAATACAAAATCGTTGTGAAAGGTTTCCTAAAGAATGTAATACCACAAAGAAAAATTTTTCAAGGGTAGTTGTTCTCAAAATTGTAACCTTCTTTGTAGTATGTCAAACATTTTTCAGCATAAAATACAAGCCCTATTACCTAAACGCGCAGGTAGTATAGGAATGCAATAGTATAGTTAATAGTTTGTTTCCATTTAAAATATCAAATGACATCAAAACTAAAATATTAATAAAAAATAATAATATTACAAGCTATATGCAATGAATGAATATAGTCTTACATTTGATTGTTGCTTATTTTGAGAAGTTTCCCTCTCTCTAATAAGGTATGTGGAGACAAGCTTTTTCACTGATTCTTGATGTTTGGTCCACCCCGGTCGGAGATCAAAACTAATATATGAAACAAACAAAAAATATTTCTTCGGCGACTTCCTCTCAGCAGATTTCTGGCAAAATCTCTGAGAGTAAATAAAATTGCCATGAAGAGTTTCTCAAAAACCTGTCGCTCCGATTCGACTTTAAACTGTAGGTCCCGCTCCTCATGTATAAAATACATGTATAAACACATGTATAAAACATAAGTGGTGTAAGAAGCTAGGTCGTAATCCTGACTGAAGAGTTATAATGACAAATTATGTATGTATATCAGAGATTAGCAATAAATCGTTTCGTTTCGTTTTTAAACAATATCTGATTCATTCATGCTCAATACAACTGTGATTTATAAGCGTGAGTACAATGAATGTGAGTATGCTAGAACATGCAACACTTTTTGATGTTATGGTTGTCATCCATGCTTACCTTAGTTCGAATAGTATGTTATGTTGGCGAGTCCATGACAGAATATGAAGCGTTTTTTGATGTTATGGTTTTTGTCCATGATGATCTTAGTTCAAATAGTATATTCTGTTGGCATGTCTATGGCAGAAAATGCATCCGTTTTAAATGTTACGGCTTGTGGGAATGACAGCAAGCGTGGATTAGCCATTCTTTGATTGAAAGTGAGTAGGTTCACCTCGAGTCTGACTTCATGGTGCCGATGATCAGCGAGTGCGTGATGTAGGGTACCGTAAACTTATGTTGTTGATTTGTGAAATGATACTTTTATTTATTTTATTCTTTTTTCTTGACGTATTTGCATTTTTTATTTGTTGTTTGTTTTTTTGTTGTTTATCTCATTGCTGTTTTTTATCCCATTATAATAATGATTGCTGTATTATTTTTTCTTTCTAGTTTATAATATTTATACAATAAATAAAAGAAAATTTAAATAAATAAATAGTATATTGAACGTTATTAATATTTAATATCCAATGAATATGTTAATAATTTTGTATGTCCCGTTCTCCTTGCAATAATCTGCAGGTCTGCTGAATTATTCGTCTCCAAGTAAATTTCGGTTTTTACTTTCTTAGTAACAAAAATATTGATTAAATCATTTCAACCAGAAGCCCGAATACTCTAACACAATTGAAATACAAAATCGTTATGAAAGGATTCCTAAAGAATGTAATAACCACAAAGAAAAATTTTTCAAGGGTAGTTGTTCTCAAAATTGTAACCTTCTTTGTAGTATGTCAAACATTTTTCAGCATAAAATACAAGCCCTATTACCTAAACGCGCAGGTAGTATAGGAATGCAATAGTATAGTTAATAGTTTGTTTCCATTTAAAATATCAAATGACATCAAAACTAAAATATTAATAAAAAATAATAATATTACAAGCTATATGCAATGAATGAATATAATCTTACATTTGATTGTTGCTTATTTTGAGAAGTTTCCCTCTCTCTAATAAGGTATGTGGAGACAAGCTTTTTCACTGATTCTTGATGTTTGGACCACCCCGGTCGGAGATCAAAACTAATATATGCAACAAACAAAAAATATTTCTTCGGCGACTTCCTCTCAGCAGATTTCTGGCAAAATCTCTGAGAGTAAATAAAATTGCCATGAAGAGTTTCTCAAAAACCTGTCACTCCGATTCGACTTTAAACTGTAGGTCCCGCTCCTCATGTATAAAATACATGTATAAACACATGTATAAAACATAAGTGGTGTAAGAAGCTAGGTCGTAATCCTGACTGAAGAGTTATAATGACGAATTATGTATGTATATCAGAGATTAGCAATGAATCGTTTCGTTTCGCTTTTAAACAATATCTGATTCATTCATGCTCAATACAACTCTGATTTATAAGCGTGAGTACAATGATTGTGAGTATGCTAGAACATGCAACACTTTTTGATGTTATGGTTGTCATCCATGATTACCTTAGCTTCGCTTTTAAACAATATCTGAAATCTCAATACAACTGTGATTTCTAAGCGTGAGTACAATGAATGTGAGTATGCTAGAACATGCAACACTTTTTGATGTTATGGTTGTCATCCATGATTACCTTAGTTCGAATAGTATGCTATGTTGGCGTGTCCATGATAGAATATGAATCGTTTTTTGATGTTATGGTTTTTGTCCATGATGATCTTAGTTCAAATAGTATATTCTGTTGGCATGTCTATGGCAGAAAATGCATCCGTTTTAAATGTTACGGTTTGTGGCAATGACAGCAAGCGTGGATTAGCAATTCTTTGATTGAAAGTGAGTAGGTTCACCTCGAGTCTGACTTCATGGTGCCGATGATCAGCGAGTACGTGATGTAGGGTACCGTAAACTCATGTTGTTGATTTGTGAAATGTTATGCTTTTATTTATTTTATTCTTTTTTCTTGATGTATTTGCATTTTTTATTTGTTGTTTGTTTTTTTGTTGTTTATCTCATTGGTGTTTTTTAACCCATTATAATAATGATTGCTGTATTATTGTTTCTTTCTAGTTTATAACATTTATATAATAAATAAAAGAAAATTTAAATAAATAAATAGTATATTGAACGTTATTAATATCTAATATCCAATGAATATGTTAACAATTTTGTACGCCCAGTTCTCCGTGCAATAATCTGCAGGTCTGCTGAATTATTCGTCTCCAAGTAAATTTCGGTTTTTACTTTCTTAGTAACAAAAATATTGATTAAAATCATTATGAAAGGTTTCCTAAAGAATGTAATAACCACAGAGAAAAATTTTTCAAGGGTAGTTGTTCTCAAAATTGTAACCTTCTTTGTAGTATGTAAAACATTTTTCAGCATAAAATAAACGCGCAGGTACTATAGACATTCAATACTATAGTTAATAGTTTGTTTCCATTTAAAATATCATATGACATCAAAACTAAAATATTAATAAAAAATAATAATATTACAAGCTATATGCAATGAATTAATATAGTCTTACATTTGATTGTTGCTTATTTTGAGAAGTTTCCCTCTCTCTAATAAGGTATGTGGAGACAAGCTTTTTCACTGATTCTTGATGTTTGGACCACCCCTGTCGGACATCAAAACTAATATATGAAACAAACAAAAAATATTTCTTCGGCGGCTTCCTCTCAGCAGATTTCTGGCAAAATCTCTGAGAGTAAATAAAATTGCCATGAAGAGTTTCTCAAAAACCTGTCGCTCGGATTCGAGTTTAAACTGTAGGTCCCGCTCCTCATGTATAAAATACATGTATAAAACATAAGTGGTGTGAGAAGCTAGGTCGTAATCCTGACTGAAGAGTTATAATGACCAATTATGTATGTATATCAGAGATTAGCAATGAATCGTTTCGTTTCGCTTTTAAACAATATCTGATTAATTCATGCTCAATACAACGGTGATTTATAAGCGTGAGTACAATGAATGTGAGTATGCTAGAACATGCAACACTTTTTGATGTTATGGTTGTCACCCATGATTACCTTAGTTCGAATAGTATGTTATGTTGGCGAGTCCGTGACAGAATATGAAACGTTTTTTGGTGTTATGGTTTTTGTCCATGATGATCTTAGTTCAAATAGTATATTCTGTTGGCATGTCTATGGCAGAAAATGCATCCGTTTTAAATGTTACGGTTTGTGGCAATGACAGCAAGCGTGGATTAGCCATTCTTTGAATGAAAGTGAGTAGGTTCACCTCGAGTCTGACTTCATGGTGCCGATGATCAGCGAGTGCGTGATGTAGGGTACCGTAAACTCATGTTGTTGGTTTGTGAAATGTTATGCTTTTATTTATTTTATTCTTTTTTCTTGACGTATTTGCATTTTTTATTTGTTGTTTGTTTTTTTGTTGTTTAGCTCATTGCTGTTTTTTATCCCATTATAATAATGATTGCTGTATTATTTTTTCTTTCTAGTTTATAACATTTATATAATAAATAAAAGAAAATTTAAATAAATAAATAGTATATTGAACGTTATTAATATTTAATATCCAATGAATATGTTAATAATTTTGTATGTCCCGTTCTCCTTGCAATAATCTGCAGGTCTGCTGAATTATTCGTCTCCAAGTAAATTTCGGTTTTTACTTTCTTAGTAACAAAAATATTGATTAAAATCATTTTAACCGGAAGCCCGAATACTCTAACACAATTGAAATACGAAATCGTTATGAAAGGTTTCCTAAAGAATGTAATAACCACAAAGAAAAATTTTTCAATGGTAGTTGTTCTCAAAATTGTAACCTTCTTTGTAGTATGTAAAACATTTTTCAGCATAAAATACAAGCCCTATTACCTAAATGCGCAGGTAGTATAGGAATGCAATAGTATAGTTAATATTTTGTTTCCGTTTAAAATATCAAATGACATCAAAACTAAAATATTAATAAAAAATAATAATATTACAAGCTATATGCAATGAATGAATATAGTCTTACATTTGATTGTTGCTTATTTTGAGAAGTTTCCCTCTCTCTAATAAGGTATGTGGAGACAAGCTTTTTCACTGATTCTTGATGTTTGGACCACCCCGGTCGGACATCAATACTAATATATGAAACAAGACAAAAAATATTTCTTCGGCGACTTCCTCTCAGCAGATTTCTGGCAAAATCTCTGAGAGTAAATAAAATTGCCATGAAGAGTTTCTCAAAAACCTGTCGCTCGGATTCGAGTTTAAACTGTAGGTCCCGCTCCTCATGTATAAAATACATGTATAAACACATGTATAAAACATAAGTGGTGTAAGAAGCTAGGTCGTAATCCTGACTGAAGAGTTATAATGACGAATTATGTATGTATATCAGAGATTAGCAATGAATCGTTTCGTTTCGCTTTTAAACAATATCTGATTCATTCATGCTCAATACAACTCTGATTTATAAGCGTGAGTACAATGATTGTGAGTGTGCTAGAACATGCAACACTTTTTGATGTTATGGTTGTCATCCATGATTACCTTAGCTTCGCTTTTAAACAATATCTGAAATCTCAATACAACTGTGATTTCTAAGCGTGAGTACAATGAATGTGAGTATGCTAGAACATGCAACACTTTTTGATGTTATGGTTGTCATCCATGATTACCTTAGTTCGAATAGTACGCTATGTTGGCGTGTCCATGATAGAATATGAATCGTTTTTTGATGTTATGGTTTTTGTCCATGATGATCTTAGTTCAAATAGTATATTCTGTTGGCATGTCTATGGCAGAAAATGCATCCGTTTTAAATGTTACGGTTTGTGGCAATGACAGCAAGCGTGGATTAGCAATTCTTTGATTGAAAGTGAGTAGGTTCACCTCGAGTCTGACTTCATGGTGCCGATGATCAGCGAGTACGTGATGTAGGGTACCGTAAACTCATGTTGTTGATTTGTGAAATGTTATGCTTTTATTTATTTTATTCTTTTTTCTTGATGTATTTGCATTTTTTATTTGTTGTTTGTTTTTCTGTTGTTTATCTCATTGGTGTTTTTTAACCCATTATAATAATGATTGCTGTATTATTGTTTCTTTCTAGTTTATAACATTTATATAATAAATAAAAGAAAATTTAAATAAATAAATAGTATATTGAACGTTATTAATATCTAATATCCAATGAATATGTTAACAATTTTGTACGCCCAGTTCTCCGTGCAATAATCTGCAGGTCTGCTGAATTATTCGTCTCCAAGTAAATTTCGGTTTTTACTTTCTTAGTAACAAAAATATTGATTAAAATCATTATGAAAGGTTTCCTAAAGAATGTAATAACCACAGAGAAAAATTTTTCAAGGGTAGTTGTTCTCAAAATTGTAACCTTCTTTGTAGTATGTAAAACATTTTTCAGCATAAAATAAACGCGCAGGTACTATAGACATTCAATACTATAGTTAATAGTTTGTTTCCATTTAAAATATCATATGACATCAAAACTAAAATATTAATAAAAAATAATAATATTACAAGCTATATGCAATGAATTAATATAGTCTTACATTTGATTGTTGCTTATTTTGAGAAGTTTCCCTCTCTCTAATAAGGTATGTGGAGACAAGCTTTTTCACTGATTCTTGATGTTTGGACCACCCCTGTCGGACATCAAAACTAATATATGAAACAAACAAAAAATATTTCTTCGGCGGCTTCCTCTCAGCAGATTTCTGGCAAAATCTCTGAGAGTAAATAAAATTGCCATGAAGAGTTACTCAAAAACCTGTCGCTCGGATTCGACTTTAAACTGTAGGTCCCGTTCCTCATGTATAAAATACATGTATAAACACATGTATAAAACATAAGTGGTGTGTAATCCTGACTGAAGAGTTATAATGACCAATTATGTATGTATATCAGAGATTAGCAATGAATCGTTTCGTTTCGCTTTTAAACAATATCTGAAATCTCAATACAACGGTGATTTATAAGCGTGAGTACAATGAATGTGGGTATGCTAGAACATGCAACACTCTTTGATGTTATGGTTGTCACCCATGATTACCTTAGTTCGAATAGTATGTTATGTTGGCGAGTCCATGGCAGAATATGAAGCGTTTTTTGATGTTATGGTTTTTGCCCATGATGATCTTAGTTCAAATAGTATATTCTGTTGGCATGTCTATGGCAGAAAATGCTTTCGCTTTAAATGTTACGGCTTGTGGCAATGACAGCAAGCGTGGATTAGCCACTCTTTGAATGAAAGTGAGTAGGTTCACCTCGAGTCTGACTTCATGGTGCCGATGATCAGCGAGTGCGTGATGTAGGGTACCGTAAACTCATGTTGTTGGTTTGTGAAATGTTATGCTTTTATTTATTTTATTCTTTTTTCTTGACGTATTTGCATTTTTTATTTGTTGTTTGTTTTTTTGTTGTTTAGCTCATTGCTGTTTTTTATCCCATTATAATAATGATTGCTGTATTATTTTTTCTTTCTAGTTTATAATATTTATATAATAAATAAAAGAAAATTTAAATAAATAAATAGTATATTGAACGTTATTAATATTTAATATCCAATGAATATGTTAATAATTTTGTATGTCCCGTTCTCCTTGCAATAATCTGCAGGTCTGCTGAATTATTCGTCTCCAAGTAAATTTCGGTATTTACTTTCTTAGTAACAAAAATATTGATTAAAATCATTATGAAAGGTTTCCTAAAGAATGTAATAACCACAGAGAAAAATTTTTCAAGGGTAGTTGTTCTCAAAATTGTAACCTTCTTTGTAGTATGTAAAACATTTTTCAGCATAAAATAAACGCGCAGGTACTATAGGAATTCAATACTATAGTTAATAGTTTGTTTCCATTTAAAATATCATATGACATCAAAACTAAAATATTAATAAAAAATAATAATATTACAAGCTATATGCAATGAATTAATATAGTCTTACATTTGATTGTTGCTTATTTTGAGAAGTTTCCCTCTCTCTAATAAGGTATGTGGAGACAAGCTTTTTCACTGATTCTTGATGTTTGGACCACCCCTGTCGGACATCAAAACTAATATATGAAACAAACAAAAAATATTTCTTCGGCGGCTTCCTCTCAGCAGATTTCTGGCAAAATCTCTGAGAGTAAATAAAATTGCCATGAAGAGTTACTCAAAAACCTGTCGCTCGGATTCGACTTTAAACTGTAGGTCCCGTTCCTCATGTATAAAATACATGTATAAACACATGTATAAAACATAAGTGGTGTGAGAAGCTAGGTCGTAATCCTGACTGAAGAGTTATAATGACCAATTATGTATGTATATCAGAGATTAGCAATGAATCGTTTCGTTTCGCTTTTAAGCAATATCTGATTCATTCATTCTCAATACAACTCTGATTTATAAGCGTGAGTACAATGATTGTGAGTATGCTAGAACATGCAACACTTTTTGATGTTATGGTTGTCATCCATGATTACCTTAGCTTCGCTTTTAAACAATATCTGAAATCTCAATACAACTGTGATTTCTAAGCGTGAGTACAATGAATGTGAGTATGCTAGAACATGCAACACTTTTTGATGTTATGGTTGTCATCCATGATTACCTTAGTTCGAATAGTATGCTATGTTGGCGAGTCCATGATAGAATATGAATCGTTTTTTGATGTTATGGTTTTTGTCCATGATGATCTTAGTTCAAATAGTATATTCTGTTGGCATGTCTATGGCAGAAAATGCATCCGTTTTAAATGTTACGGTTTGTGGCAATGACTGCAAGCGTGGATTAGCAATTCTTTGATTGAAAGTGAGTAGGTTCACCTCGAGTCTGACTTCATGGTGCCGATGATCAGCGAGTACGTGATGTAGGGTACCGTAAACTCATGTTGTTGATTTGTGAAATGTTATGCTTTTATTTATTTTATTCTTTTTTCTTGACGTATTTGCATTTTTTATTTGTTGTTTGTTTTTTTGTTGTTTATCTCATTGGTGTTTTTTAACCCATTATAATAATGATTGCTGTATTATTGTTTCTTTCTAGTTTATAACATTTATATAATAAATAAAAGAAAATTTAAATAAATAAATAGTATATTGAACGTTATTAATATATAATATCCAATGAATATGTTAACAATATTGTACGCCCAGTTCTCCGTGCAATAATCTGCAGGTCTGCTGAATTATTCGTCTCCAAGTAAATTTCGGTTTTTACTTTCTTAGTAACAAAAATATTGATTAAAATCATTATGAAAGGTTTCCTAAAGAATGTAATAACCACAGAGAAAAATTTTTCAAGGGTAGTTGTTCTCAAAATTGTAACATTCTTTGTAGTATGTAAAACATTTTTCAGCATAAAATAAACGCGCAGGTACTATAGGAATTCAATACTATAGTTAATAGTTTGTTTCCATTTAAAATATCATATGACATCAAAACTAAAATATTAATAAAAAATAATAATATTACAAGCTATATGCAATGAATTAATATAGTCTTACATTTGATTGTTGCTTATTTTGAGAAGTTTCCCTCTCTCTAATAAGGTATGTGGAGACAAGCTTTTTCACTGATTCTTGATGTTTGGACCACCCCTGTCGGACATCAAAACTAATATATGAAACAAACAAAAAATATTTCTTCGGCGGCTTCCTCTCAGCAGATTTCTGGCAAAATCTCTGAGAGTAAATAAAATTGCCATGAAGAGTTTCTCAAAAACCTGTCGCTCGGATTCGACTTTAAACTGTAGGTTCCGCTCCTCATGTATAAAATACATGTATAAACACATGTATAAAACATAAGTGGTGTGTAATCCTGACTGAAGAGTTATAATGACCAATTATGTATGTATATCAGAGATTAGCAATGAATCGTTTCGTTTCACTTTTAAACAATATCTGAAATCTCAATACAACGGTGATTTATAAGCGTGAGTACAATGAATGTGGGTATGCTAGAACATGCAACACTCTTTGATGTTATGGTTGTCACCCATGATTACCTTAGTTCGAATAGTATGTTATGTTGGCGAGTCCATGGCAGAATATGAAGCGTTTTTTGATGTTATGGTTTTTGTCCATGATGATCTTAGTTCAAATAGTATATTCTGTTGGCATGTCTATGGCAGAAAATGCTTTCGCTTTAAATGTTACGGCTTGTGGCAATGACAGCAAGCGTGGATTAGCCATTCTTTGAATGAAAGTGAGTAGGTTCACCTCGAGTCTGACTTCATGGTGCCGATGATCAGCGAGTGCGTGATGTAGGGTACCGTAAACTCATGTTGTTGGTTTGTGAAATGTTATGCTTTTATTTATTTTATTCTTTTTTCTTGACGTATTTGCATTTTTTATTTGTTGTTTGTTTTTTTGTTGTTTAGCTCATTGCTGTTTTTTATCCCATTATAATAATGATTGCTGTATTATTTTTTCTTTCTAGTTTATAATATTTATATAATAAATAAAAGAAAATTTAAATAAATAAATAGTATATTGAACGTTATTAATATTTAATATCCAACGAATATGTTAATAATTTTGTATGTCCCGTTCTCCTTGCAATAATCTGCAGGTCTGCTGAATTATTCGTCTCCAAGTAAATTTCGGTTTTTACTTTCTTAGTAACAAAAATATTGATTAAAATCATTTTAACCAGAAGCCCGAATACTCTAACACAATTGAAATACAAAATCGTTGTGAAAGGTTTCCTAAAGAATGTAATACCACAAAGAAAAATTTTTCAAGGGTAGTTGTTCTCAAAATTGTAACCTTCTTTGTAGTATGTCAAACATTTTTCAGCATAAAATACAAGCCCTATTACCTAAACGCGCAGGTAGTATAGGAATGCAATAGTATAGTTAATAGTTTGTTTCCATTTAAAATATCAAATGACATCAAAACTAAAATATTAATAAAAAATAATAATATTACAAGCTATATGCAATGAATGAATATAGTCTTACATTTGATTGTTGCTTATTTTGAGAAGTTTCCCTCTCTCTAATAAGGTATGTGGAGACAAGCTTTTTCACTGATTCTTGATGTTTGGTCCACCCCGGTCGGAGATCAAAACTAATATATGAAACAAACAAAAAATATTTCTTCGGCGACTTCCTCTCAGCAGATTTCTGGCAAAATCTCTGAGAGTAAATAAAATTGCCATGAAGAGTTTCTCAAAAACCTGTCGCTCCGATTCGACTTTAAACTGTAGGTCCCGCTCCTCATGTATAAAATACATGTATAAACACATGTATAAAACATAAGTGGTGTAAGAAGCTAGGTCGTAATCCTGACTGAAGAGTTATAATGACAAATTATGTATGTATATCAGAGATTAGCAATAAATCGTTTCGTTTCGTTTTTAAACAATATCTGATTCATTCATGCTCAATACAACTGTGATTTATAAGCGTGAGTACAATGAATGTGAGTATGCTAGAACATGCAACACTTTTTGATGTTATGGTTGTCATCCATGCTTACCTTAGTTCGAATAGTATGTTATGTTGGCGAGTCCATGACAGAATATGAAGCGTTTTTTGATGTTATGGTTTTTGTCCATGATGATCTTAGTTCAAATAGTATATTCTGTTGGCATGTCTATGGCAGAAAATGCATCCGTTTTAAATGTTACGGCTTGTGGGAATGACAGCAAGCGTGGATTAGCCATTCTTTGATTGAAAGTGAGTAGGTTCACCTCGAGTCTGACTTCATGGTGCCGATGATCAGCGAGTGCGTGATGTAGGGTACCGTAAACTTATGTTGTTGATTTGTGAAATGATACTTTTATTTATTTTATTCTTTTTTCTTGACGTATTTGCATTTTTTATTTGTTGTTTGTCTTTTTGTTGTTTATCTCATTGGTGTTTTTTAACCCATTATAATAATGATTGCTGTATTATTTTTTCATTCTAGTTTATAACATTTATATAATAAATAAAAGAAAATTTAAGTAAATAAATAGTATATTGAACGTTATTAATATTTAATATTAAATGAATATGTTAACAATTTTGTACGTCCAGTTCTCCGTGCAATAATCTGCAGGTCTGCTGAATTATTCGTCTCCAAGTAAATTTCGGTTTTTACTTTCTTAGTAACAAAAATATTGATTAAAATCATTTTAACCAGAAGCCCGAATACTCTAACACAATTGAAATACAAAATCGTTATGAAAGGTTTCCTAAAGAATGTAATAACCACAAAGAAAAATTTTTCAAGGGTAGTTGTTCTCAAAATTGTAACCTTCTTTGTAGTTTGTCAAACATTTTTCAGCATAAAATACAAGCCCTATTACCTAAACGCGCAGGTAGTATAGGAATGCAATAGTATAGTTAATAGTTTGTTTCCATTTAAAATATCAAATGACATCAAAACTAAAATATTAATAAAAAATAATAATATTACAAGCTATATGCAATGAATGAATATAGTCTTACATTTGATTGTTGCTTATTTTGAGAAGTTTCCCTCTCTCTAATAAGGTATGTGGAGACAATCTTTTTCACTGATTCTTGATGTTTGGACCACCCCGGTCGGACATGGAACTGATATATGAAACAAACAAAAAATATTTCTTCGGCGACTTCCTCTCAGCAGATTTCTGGCAAAATCTCTGAGAGTAAATAAAATTGCCATGAAGAGTTTCTCAAAAACCTGTCGCTCGGATTCGACTTTAAACTGTAGGTCCCGCTCCTCATGTATAAAATACATGTATAAAACATAAGTGGTGTGAGAAGCTAGGTCGTAATCCTGACGGAAGAGTTATAATGACCAATTATGTATGTATATCAGAGATTAGCAATGAATCGTTTAGTTTCGCTTTTAAGCAATATCTGATTCATTCATGCCAAAAGCGTTTTTTGAAGTTATGGTTTTGTCCATGATGATCTTAGTGCAAATAGTATATTCTGTTGGCATGTCTATTGCAGAAAGTGCATCCGTTTTAAATGTTACGGCTTGCGACAATGACAGCAAGCGTGGATTAGCCATTCTTTGATTGAAAGTGAGTAGGTTCACCTCGAGTCTGACTTCATGGTGCCGATGATCAGCGAGTGCGTACCGTAAACTCATGTTGTTGATTTGTGAAATGTTATGCTTTTATTTATTTTATTCTTTTTTCTTGACGTATTTGCATTTTTTATTTGTTGTTTGTTTTTTTGTTGTTTATCTCATTGCTGTTTTTTATCCCATTATAATAATGATTGCTGTATTATTTTCTCTTTCTAGTTTATAACATTTATATAATAAATAAAAGAAAATTTAAATAAATAAATAGTATATTGAACGTTATTAATATTTGATATCCAATGAATATGTTAATAATTTTGTATGTCCAGTTCTCCTTGGAATAATCTGCAAGTCTGCTGAATTATTCGTCTCCAAGTAAATTTCGGTTTTTACTTTCTTAGTAACAAAAATATTGATTAAAATCATTTTAACCAGAAGCCCGAATACTCTAACACAATTGAAATAGAAAATCGTTATGAAAGGTTTCCTAAAGATGTAATAACCACCGTAAACTCATGTTTTTGATTTGTGAAATGTTATGCTTTTATTTATTTTATTCTTATTTTTTTGTACAGTTTAATGTTGAATAAATAGAAATATAGTTGTACGTGTTATTGTGTTTTTTTGTGCTGTAAGGGTCTTTAATTTTAAACTGATCAGAAAGGAATGTAGAGCTGTGTGGCCGTTTTCTTGTGATAATAAAGGCTGACTTCATAAACGCAGTTTGCAATGCAACATTACAATGCATGGTGTTCATAAAAGCAATAAAATTTGTTTTGGCAATGCCTCATGTTCATTATTGCATGGCAATGCTTTTCACTGCGCATTATTTATCCATTTCCTGCATGGTTTTTATTTGTGATTCTTTTTAAACATTGATTGGCGGCAAAAATTTTGTTTTAGAAATGTCGGATTTGTGGTAATTAAAAATTTGTTTATATAAGTACAAATGTGATTTAACATTTAATTTTTTGTATATAGTGAAAAAATGGAATCATGAGAGGAAAAATCTACTCATAGAAGTACGTTTGAGGTATGAGCCAGACTTCATTTCAAAAAAAAAGAAAAGAAGAGAGAGAGAGATATAAAAGAAATTGATAGCACTTTTCCGTTCACTAAAGAAGAAACAACAAGATGTTTTGTAAATATAATGGGAACTTACAAAAGAATTAAAAAGCACAATAACACATCTGGCGAGGACGCTACAAATTGGGAGTTTTTCGAAATGATAGATGAAGTCTTCGGCAGTCGTAGTAGCGTTTTGGTACCAAATGAAATGATGGAATGTTCCCTTCAAACAATAATGGAAGACTTATGTGATGGCCCCTCGACGTCTGGTACCCCTACGCTGCAGTGTACTGATGCATCTTCTACAGATATTTCTACGCCGAGAAATGCAAGAAAACGAAAGCGGTGCGATATCTTGGATTTCTTAGACAAGGAATCGGAGGCAGATGCCAAGACAATGAAAAAACTTTTGGACTTGGAGACAGAAAAACTTGCAGTAGAGAAAGAAATATTAGCAGAAATGAAAGAAATTCGTACCTTGTTCCAGAAAATTATAGAAAAACCTTAGTTATTATTATATTATATTAATTTAAGAGTGCAATACTTTATACCTGATAATTTAAGAAATGAATTTTCGTTAATTTTTGTTTTCTTCGAGTTTTTTAACTTAAACTTAATTTCTATATATTTTTAATTTAAAACTGCAATACTTTTTATGTGATATTTTAAAAAATGAATTTTTGTTTTTGTTTAAGTTTATTTATGAATTGAATTCATTAAAATGTAAATTTTTGTTAATTTTTGTTTTCCTTTAAGTTTTTTTTTTGACTTAAACTTAACATCTATATATTTTTAATTTAAGACTGAAATACTTTTTACCTCATAATTTAAAAAATGAGTTTATGTTTTTGTTTAATTTTATTTATGAATTGAATTCATTAAAATGTAAAATAACAACTACTTCAATTTAAAAAATTTATTTCACATTAGGCCGAAAATAAAGTAGCTGATGCATCTCTTTTTGCTTTTGCTTCTCTTTGTCCTGCCAAAGTTACTCCTTCGTCCATTTAGGGTTCAATATTTGCTTCTTCTTCTATTTCAACGTCTATGGTGCCTTCAGTATCTATTATTATATTGTGGAGAATCATGCATGCCATTGTTATCAATTTTAGCAAGTGTGGACGTTGAACCTCGATGTACTTCAGTATTCTAAACTTTTTCTTTAATATACCAAATGCCTGTTCCACAACAACTCGAGTTGAACTCAGAATCGTATTGAATTTTGATTGCATTGGCGTTAAAAATCCGTTATCACGGTAAGGCACCATAAGGAACGTCTCTAATGAATAGCCGCCATCGCCCAAGAAATGGTAATTGGAATAAATATTTATTTGCTTGTTTATTATAGCTTTCCTAATAGAGCTCCTTTCCCAAACTGATGCGTCATGGCATGCACCTGGGCAGCCTATAAATACGTCTATAAATCTCATACGACTATCTACAATAGCCTAAATAAAAATATTTAAAATTAAAATATATTCCCATGTTAAAAAACGTAAATTATTTACCTGCGCAATGATTGAATACGTTCCCTTCCGGTTGCGATAACTGATTTCATCTTTTATTGGTTGGGAAATCGGGATATGAGTTCCGTCGATGCACCCCAGAACAAAGGGAAACGGATTATATCGCAGGTTTGAAAATTCCTCATTTATTTCTTTTTGTTGAGCTGCAGTTTTTGGAAATTTTATAACGTCTGCCTTTAACCGGCAAATCATTTTAATTATTTTTACAAAAACCTTATAAGTGAGACCAATTGACACACCAAAGCGATCGCTGACATCTCTGAAAGAATAATTATTGCTTAATTTCCAAATTGTTATTTGTAATGCTTTTTGTAACGTTATTCCCATACGTCCAGTTGTACGTGAATGCCACCAGGGATTAATCGCAACCTGCAACTTCTTAAAATTTAAAATATTAATTAGTTTTATCAAATTATACCATTTGGTAATAAATACCTCAAATGTACTTTTCTTCATTCGAAAATGAGAATAAAACACATCGTCCTGCATGCTCGCGATAATTGTGCAAAAATTTACAGTTTTAGGAATTTGTCTCTTTGAATCTTGGCTGGTTAAATATTTTTGATCAATTTTTATTTTTAGCCAACTCGAAAGCGGTTTTCAAAAGAAGACTGAATTTTTTTTATTATTCATTTTTAAAAATTTAATTACACAAAAAGGCATACAAGGATGAAAAGTTTTACCGTTCATAAACGTATTAAAACGTCATCTCATTATTTGACAAAGCACTGTTGCAATAAAATATTGCTTTGCCTTGTAAGTGAATTTCTTTGCAGTGTTGCATTGCAAACTGCGTTTATGAAGTCAGCCATACTATTTGAACTAAGATCATCATGGACAAAAACCATAACATCAAAAAACGCTTCATATTCTGTCATGGACTCGCCAACATAACATACTATTTGAACTAAGGTAATCATGGGTGACAACCATAACATCAAAAAGTGTTGCATGTTCTAGCATACTCACATTCATTGTACTCACGCTTATAAATCACAGTTGTATTGAGCATGAATGAATCAGATATTGTTTAAAAGCGAAACGAAACGATTCTTTGCTAATCTCTGATATACATACATAATTGGTCATTTATAACTCTTCAGTCAGGATTACGACCTACCTTCTCACACCACTTATGTTTTATACATGTGTTTATACATGAGGAGCGGGACCTACAGTTTAAAGTCGAATCCGAGCGACAGGTTTTTGAGAAACTCTTCATGACAATTTTATTTACTCTCAGAGATTTTGCCAGAACTCTGCTGAGAGGAAGTCGCCGAAGAAATATATTTTGTTTTGTTTCATATATTAGTTTTGATGTCCGACCGGGGTGGTCCAAACATCAAGAATCAGTGAAAAAGCTTGCCTCCACATACCTTATTAGAGAGAGGGAAACTTCTCAAAATAAGCAACAATCAAATGTAAGACTATATTAATTCATTGCATATAGCTTGTAATATTATTGTTTTTTATTAATATTTTAGTTTTGATGTCATTTGATATTTTAAATGGAAACAAACTATTAACTATACTATTGCATTCCTATACTACCTGCGCGTTTAGGTAATAGGGCTTGTATTTTATGCTGAAAAATGTTTTACATACTACAAAGAAGGTTACAATTTTGAGAACAACTACTGTTCACGATAGAGGTCGTGATGGCTTAGCTAGATTCCAATACCAAGTAATTTAGAAAACAATTTTTCTTGTTGTCAACTTGTGACGCAACTGGTATTTTTATTCCTTAAATTTATTACATTTTATTAATTTACAACTCATTATAATAATTTTAATTCACTTACTTTTGGTTTTAAGCCACCAACTTTTCCAATGTGGGTTTTTAGTTTAATTTTAAATTTAATTTTTGCGCTATTACGTCTTGCTCTAAAGACTATCAATTTGAAAAAGAAAGTTCCGGATGCGAAGATATAAAAAAATTGACAAGTAAATGACAGATATAATGACATTAAATAAAATATAAAAATGATGAATATCGGTTACTTTCAGGGCTGTATTTAACATTGGCGGCTACACCCCCCTGCAGTATGACGAGAAGCTTTCTAAGTCATACTCCTAAATAGAGGTCAC
Source organism: Sarcophaga rosellei (assembly GCA_930367235.1). NCBI lineage: Eukaryota > Metazoa > Arthropoda > Insecta > Diptera > Sarcophagidae > Sarcophaga > Sarcophaga rosellei. Next base: position 175,815 of record CAKNFA010000084.1, on the reverse strand, counting down.
ATCCAATACCGCCAGTCCAGTAGCCGGACGTACAATTACTCCACTTGTAGTCAGGACCTTCGCCTTTCGTACCTGCCCATCATTTGCCATAATGGTTTCTATAATTTTACCTCTTGGCCACACATTTCTTGGACTCGACGGGTCAACCACAATAACCAAGTCGCCAACTTGCAACGGCTTGGTCTTTTCGTGCCACTTCGTTCTAAGGGTTAAAGATGGCAGGTACTCTTTCACCCACTTACGCCAAAATATTTCTGCATACTGTTGAGCTGCCAACCAATTATGCTTCAGTGCCACGCCACTGTCGTCATATGTCGCTAGAGGTTTCATACCATTTGATGAATTCACCAGCAGATGATTTGGCGTTATTGCTTCCGCATTTTCGTGTTCAATAGGAACGTATACCAATGGTCGGGAATTTATTATGTTTTCTACTTCAATTAACATTCCTCGAAGTAATTCATCACTTGGTGTACGAATGTTTGAAATACTATAAAAAACATTTTTGACCGATCTTACAAGCCTCTCCCAAGCCCCTCCCATGTGCGGAGACGAAGGTGGGATGAAGTTCCATTTTGTAGTAGCCGTAGTAAAGACACGCACTAATTCGTTTTTATCAACCTCTTCGATGGCTTCTCGAATTTCCCTTTCTGCACTGACAAAATTAGTCCCATTGTCGCTAAAGAACTCTCTCGGTGTTCCACGACGACATATAAAATTCCTAATTGCTATTATACACGATGAAGTATTTAAAGAGTTGACAATCTCTATATGAACAGCTCTTACAGTAAGACACGTAAACAAAGCACCATACCTTTTCTCCGTACGTCGGCCGACCGTCACCATAATTGGACCAAAGTAGTCCACACCTGTATACGTAAAGGGACGACAAAACGCTGCCAATCGGGCTTCTGGTAACTTCGCCATTTGAGGATAGTTTGGAACAGGTTTTTTTATTTTACACATTTGGCACTGCTTCAACGTATTTTTAAAAACAGCTCTTAACCGAGGAATGTAAAATCGCTGCCTCAATTCGTTTATCACGGTTTCATGGTTGAGATGTTTATAATTTTTATGAAAATTCATAATTAAAAGTTGAGTAATACGACTACCCTTGGGTAGAATTATAGGAGATTTGGTCTCCTCAGGAACAATAGCTTTATCTATTCGACCTTCTACACGAAGGATTTGGTTCTCGTCTAGCTTTGGAGTAACCTTATACAGCGAACTTGATTTCGATAATTTTTTGTTTGTTTTTAAAAGATGTATTTCCTCGGAGTAAATTTCATTTTGTGCAAGACGAAATAATAAATTTTCTGCTCTAGCTAGCTCTGTAGACTCAAGTTCAGAGTTAGATTTTGCCTTTTGTTGAATAGCATCACAAAAACGTATCACATATGCAGTGGCCCTCAACAGTCTATTCCAGTTGGAAAAACGATCTATGTCAATAACCATTTCTTTGGTGTGATGAACTTGTATATATTCGACATCTGGATCAGATGATTCTAACTCAGTTTCATAGCTTGGCCATTCACTTGAAGGTATTAAAAGAAATTCAGGTCCCTTAAACCAACGACTTTCAAAGGAAATATCAGGTTTTTTAGCCCACTTTGTAGCTTCATCGGCAACATTGTGCTTTCCGGGAATCCAATGCCACTCTTGAATGTCTGTTGTGTCCAAAATTTCGCTAATGCGCAAAGAGACAAATTGGTGATATTTCTTATTACTATTCTTTAACCAGCTGATCACTGTCTTCGAGTCGGACCAATAATACTTCTTATTTATGGAAATCGTATGATTTTTTATAACGTTGTTGGCAAAACGACAACCGATAAGTGCAGCCATTAACTCCAGACGAGGTATCGAGGTGATTTTTAAAGGTGCGACACGGGTTTTAGAACCCACTAAAGAGCAAACGATATTATTATTACGTACTATTCGCAAATAGGCTACAGCTGCATACCCGTTTTCGCTCGCATCTACAAATGTATGAAGCTCTATGTATGCATCAGTATAGTCAACGATTGATTTTAAATAGCAACGCTGAATGCTAACCTTTTCTAAATCGGGAAGATATTTTAACCACTTTTCCCATTTAACGAGTTGTTCTTCTTTAATTGGCTCATCCCAGTTAACGCCGCTTCTCCAAATTTCTTGTAGAATAATTTTAAGATACATAACAAAATTACCAACTAGGCCCAGAGGGTCGTAAACCGTCATTAAAACTCTTAAAATTTGTCGTTTTGTGGGAACTTTTTTAAGACGAATGATATCGTTGTTTAGTATATGGGCTGAAATTTTAAATACAATTGCATCATCTATTGGATTCCAAAAAACACCTAAAACTTTTTCAGTTTCCTTATCTGACCCCATATTCAACTGCTTTTCATTCGCCTCATGTGGTTTTTCTATTTTATTAATTACTTCGATTTTATTCGAAATCCAGTTTCTGAGGTTGAAGCCAGCTTGCATTTGAATATACTTAACTTCCTTTGCTATATTAACGGCTTGCTCTACTGTGTCGGCAGAGTACAGAAAATCATCTACATAATGGTTGTTTTTCACGGCAGAAACTGCTTGTGGAAATTTATTTTCATATTTGGAGGCGTTTGTATTTTTCACATATTGGGAGATACTCGGAGCACAGGAGGCGCCAAATATCATAACGTTCATTAGATAAACATCAGGTTCTCTGCTAGCATCACAATTACGCCACAGGAAACGCTGAACATGTCGGTCTTCTTCACGCATGAAAACCTGGTGAAACATTTGCTCAATGTCACCACATATGGCTACAGACCTTTCTCTAAACTGAAAGAGAATTGCTTGTAACGAAGCTAACAGGTCTGGGCCTTTGTAAAGCATAGAGTTTAAAGAAATTCCATTAAACTTTGCGGCAGCGTCCCATACAATTCGACATTTGCCTGGTTTATTTTTGTTATATACTGGAAACGTGGGAAGATACCACACCCTTTCAGCTGGTGTATTTATATCGATTTTGGTAATATAACCCTTGTTGAGGTATTCTTCGATTGTTTTAGCGTAAACCGCATAAAGGTCACTATTTTTTCTCACTTGCTTTTCCAGGCACAAAAGCCTATTTTTTGCCATTTGATAATTGTTTGGCAAAAATATTGTATCACTTTGCCACAACAGACAGGTTTCATAATGACCGTCGTCACGTTGTTTGGTAAACTTATTCAAAAGTTGCAACGATCTTTCGTCCTCTTTAGTGGCTTTCAAATTTTGATAATTGATACCTAAACTCTCAATACTAAAAAAGGTTTTTACTAATTGATTCATTTTGTTATCTGCCTCCGAACACTCACATATGTGTAGATTGTACTGTACAGGTTGACTGCTACCACAGGGTCCAAAAACTGTCCAGCCTAATACAGTTTTAATAGCAACTGGTTCGTTTTTTCCACCTTCTTTAATTTTGTTCGCTACTGTAATATTTATATTGTTAAGTCCAATAAGAATTTTTGGTGTAGCAGCCTTATAACTTTCAACCGGCAGCCCTTTTAAATGGTAAAATTTTCTATTAAGATTTTCATAATCAAGTGTTTGCTTTGGCAGTAAAAGTTTCTTTACCGTACGAACATCGATACCAAACCTTTTGCTGTTATTACCAGAAACCTGCACTGTTAAACGTTGGGAGTGTTCTTCAATTCTCTCTATATTTCCAGTCCATTTCAAACATAGTTGTTCAGCTTCCCCCTCTAAATCCAATTGCTTAACAATTTCTTCATCTATTAGACTAATTGAAGAGCCATCGTCTAGAAACGCATATGTAGAAATGACTTTGTTGTTGTTTCCATAAATTCTTATTGGAATTACTTTAAAGAGAATTTTTTGCTTTTCAGTGTCATGTGCATTAACATTTTGCACACTGCTGCTGTCCCTTTCTTTCGTTGCATTGTTGCTTTCGTATCTGTGAAGAAGATTATGATGTTTTAATTGACAGCCGTCTACATTACAGTTTTTGTCTTTGTTGTAACAGACACCCGAATGTTTTCGTAAGCAGTGCTTGCACAACTCTAATCTATTAACATAATTCCATCTATCTTTACGATCAGCTGACAAGAACTTTTTACAGCTTGAAACATTTTTACAGTCACTGCCACAAACCAGACATTTTTTTTATTAGTTTCTGTGTGTGTATTGCAAAAAATATTATTTTGTTTACGATTATTAACAGAGGCAACTGTCATATTATTTTCGACGTTAACAGTGCTAGCTGACATTCCGATACCAAATATCCAATTGGAAAATTCTAATAAATTTGCTTTTTTGTTATTTTGTTGAAGATTTAATTTTGTTGATCCCCAAATTATTTGATAATACGGAGGCAATTTTGAAACAAGTTCCTGGAGCAATGATAAATTATTCAATTCATCAATGAGACCACAGGCTTCTATAGTTGACTGGAGGCCTTTAACTTGGACGGCAAAATTAGTAATTGTTTCCATTTTGTTGGTGTTAACTTGTGGTAATGCTTTTATTTTATTTTTTAAAGAAAAAAGAATTTTATCTGGCTGACCGTACAATAATTTCAAAGTGGAAATAGCGTGTGGTACACAGGATGGATGAACCAGAATTCTTTTAACAGCCTCTAATGCTTCGCCACGAAGGGCTCTTTGGAGTCTTATTAAATTTTCTGCATCTGTCAGCCCGCAAACTTCCGTAGACCAATCATAAGTCGAGCTAAACAAAGGCCATTCCTCGGGACAGCCAGAGAAAGTTGGTAAATCCTTAGGCACCGTTTGACGGGCATGTATTTGGTCAGATCGTAGACGGTTTCCTGGAGTTGGCTGCGACAATGGTGGTTGTGTTTCTGTATGTTGAGGATTAACAAACGATTGTGACTGTTGTGCATTATTAATATTTTGTGAAAAGCCGAAACGTGTTTTATTGAGATTTTGATTTACTGTTGAATTTAGGGAAAAATTTGGATAAATAAATTTGAAAGGTTGTGAATTCGCAATATTGTTTTGTTCATATGTATGGTTTACAGGTGGATTGTATGAAGTGGTGGTCATAATAGGGCCGCTATTTGATATGATTGGCGCGTGTACGGACGCATTAAGTGAGGTTAGGTTCGCCGATGGGACTATGGCATTTTGCTCTTGGGTGATTTGGTTAGATGATGTTGGATCGGTATCTTCTTCTATTTCATGGAGAATATGATATTTTTTTTTGCAGGTATTCCTAATCGCGTCTCATGGATAGCTCACGTTCCTCTTCTAACCTTTTCAGCTCAAGGGCTTTTCTTCTGCTAACAGAGTCTTTTGACGCCAACGACGAATGAGTGCTAGAAGCAGAGTGCAATGGGTTTGTGTTACACGATTGGCACATCCACGACTCCTGTGGGCTTGAGACTTTTGCGCAAGTGGTATGGTATGGTTTTTGACATAAGTTACAACTTACCACGGCGTCGTCAAGTTGTTCGTGGCAAAGCTGACATATTTGTTGGACGTTTTGTGGCAAGACGCCTGTTTTGTGTGGTTGACCGTGCTGTAATGTGGGGTCCATATTGGTACTTACGTGTGTGTGAGGTTATGTTGAATTTGGCAACTGTATCCACTGGCAGATAGGGCGGAAAACTTCAGCATCAGTTAAATCCACTAGGCAAGGTAAAGAAGTAGTCGCAAAAGAATAAAAAATTTGTTCACGATAGAGGTCGTGATGGCTTAGCTAGATTCCAATACCAAGTAATTTAGAAAACAATTTTTCTTGTTGTCAACTTGTGACGCAACTGGTATTTTTATTCCTTAAATTTATTACATTTTATTAATTTACAACTCATTATAATAATTTTAATTCACTTACTTTTGGTTTTAAGCCACCAACTTTTCCAATGTGGGTTTTTAGTTTAATTTTAAATTTAATTTTTGCGCTATTACGTCTTGCTCTAAAGACTATCAATTTGAAAAAGAAAGTTCCGGATGCGAAGATATAAAAAAATTGACAAGTAAATGACAGATATAATGACATTAAATAAAATATAAAAATGATGAATATCGGTTACTTTCAGGGCTGTATTTAACATTGGCGGCTACAACTACCTTTGAAAAATTTTTCTTTGTGGTTATTACATTCTTTAGGAAACTTTTCATAACGATTTTGTATTTCAATTGTGTTAGATGATTAAATGAATGTTAAAGATGATGATAAAAATGATTTTAATCAATATTTTTGTTACTAAGAAAGTAAAAACCGAAATTTACCTGGAGACGAATAATTCAGCAGACCTGCAGATTATTGCAAGCAGAACTGGACATACAAAATTATTAACATATTCATTGGTTATTAAATATTAATAACGTTCAATATACTATTTATTTATTTAAATTTTCTTTTATTTATTATATAAATGTTATAAACTAGAAAGAAAAAATAATACAGCAATCATTATTATAATGGGATAAAAAACAGCAATGAGATAAACAACAAAAAAACAAACAACAAATAAAAAATGCAAATACGTCAAGAAAAAAGAATAAAATAAATATAAGCATAACATTTCACAAATCAACAACATGAGTTTACGGTACCCTACATCACGCACTCGCTGGTCATCGGCACCATGAAGTCAGACTCGAGGTGAACCTACTCACTTTCAATCAAAGAATGGCTAATCCACGCTTGCTGTCATTGCCACAAACCGTAACATTTAAAACGGATGCATTTTCTGCCATAGACATGCCAACAGAATATACTATTTGAACTAAGATCATCATGGACAAAAACCATAACATCAAAAAACGCTTCATATTCTGTCATGGACTCGCCAACATAACATACTATTCGAACTAAGGTAATCAGGGGTGACAACCATAACATCAAAAAGTGTTGCATGTTCTAGCATACTCACATTCATTGTACTCACGCTTATAAATCACAGTTGTATTGAGCATGAATGAATCAGATATTGTTTAAAAGCGAAACGAAACGATTCATTGCTAATCTCTGATATGTGCAGACCTTGCGCTGACCAACTTCCTCCTTTTCCCTGATTTTGGTGGAACTTGGTTAGTACAGGGACTGCGTTCACCCCTGGCATCACAACGGGCCGCTATGCGTGCTCAAGTGAGCTTTGTGACATCAGAGCTACCACTCCGACATAACCTAACCCTAATCTCTGATATACATACATAATTGGTCATTATAACTCTTCAGTCAGGATTACGACCTAGCTTCTCACACCACTTATGTTTTATACATGTTTTTATACATGTATTTTATACATGAGGAGCGGGACCTACAGTTTAAACTCGAATCCGAGCGACAGGTTTTTGAGAAACTCTTCATGGCAATTTCATTTACTCTCAGAGATTTTGCCAGAAATCTGCTGAGAGGAAGTCGCCGAAGAAATATTTTTTGTTTGTTTCATATATTAGTTTCGATGTCCGACCGGGGTGGTCCAAACATCAAGAATCAGTGAAAAAGATTGTCTCCACATACCTTATTAGAGAGAGGGAAACTTCTCAAAATAAGCAACAATCACATGTAAGACTATATTCATTCATAGCATATAGCTTGTAATATTATTATTTTTTATTAATATTTTAGTTTTGATGTCATTTGATATTTTAAATGGAAACAAACTATTAACTATACTATTGCATTCCTATACTACCTGCGCGTTTAGGTAATAGGGCTTGTATTTTATGCTGAAAAATGTTTGACATACTACAAAGAAGGTTACAATTTTGAGAACAACTACCCTTGAACAATTTTTCTTTGTGGTTATTACATTCTTTAGGAAACCTTTCATAACGATTTTGTATTTCAATTGTGTTAGAGTATTCGGGCTTCTGGTGTAATGGTCGTTTTGATTCACAATTTTTTTTTTCATTTTTTCATAAATATACATGTTTATGTCCGAAGATCAAAAAATCCCATTGCCGACGATCAACCAAAAGAGGTCTAACGTCCAATAGAGGGCGATACATTAATTTAAGCTTTTGTATTATTTTTAACATTGTGTAATGTAATTAAGCTTTTTGGGACTTTTTAACATTTTTATTGTAACCTAATTTACCTTAGGCCTTGACCTACAAAATTTGTACTTAAAGTTTCATTCGTTTGTGAACCAGCATAAAGATTGATAGTGTTTATTTTAAAGGAATCTTATTGTGTTAAACTAAAGTGATTATTTTAATTAAAACAAAAGAAAGATCTTGAACTAAAATACAAAAATATAGAATATTATAAAGTCCCTTTCTTACTGAAAATAAAAATATTGTAAACTGTTTATAAAAAAAAGAAAGAAAATTATATCAAATAAGATTGTGTTGTGCTTATCTACTACGGAAATCGAAGTTAATAAAGAAGAGAAATAATAAATAAGATATTGGTCGTGTGCACAAAAATATAAAAGGAAAGTGTTGTTTTTTTTTCTTCAATTTTAAAGCCTTCTTATTGTCTTTCGCATTTTTTATTGCCAGCAATCAGAGCAGAAATTGGGTCACCAGGAGTCGCCACTACCACCAACCATCACAACGCATTTTTTTCTCCATCTATACAGTCCACGGATTAACATTTGGTCCATACGAACCGGATCTTGGAACTGGTTTTTTTTTGTTTTTTTCTTATTTCGTAGTGCGACATCTCTACACCAAATAACCTCCAAATTAAACAAGGTAAAGTTGTTTTTGTTTTTACTTTTATATTTTTTAATTTTTTGGTGGTAATTTTATATACAAGCAAAGTTCTGTTAGACTGGACAACAAAACTTTGCAAGTATATAAAATTTTATAACAATGCATATATATTCACAAAGTGGTGTGTTATAATTTCAGTAGCACTGACACACTTTGTGAATTTATCGAATATAAGAACCAAAGTGTTCTTTTTCTACACTGTTATACCAACTTTTCGTGACTTGTAGCAAAGTCAAAAGTGACTAGGATATCGAATTGTGGTGTGAATATCACAGTTGGAAATCGAGTTCAACCACCCAATTTGATATCTGTTACAAGTCAATAGTTATGTTATAATTTGTAATTGTGAGTTGGCTAAATAGCGTAGCACATTACCTTTTGTATTTTCTTGTTTATTTATAAATATGTATTTGGATTGTTTTGTTTTTTGATGACAATAAAATAAAAAAAAAAAATTTTTATTTGAATTCACTATTTCTTTATTTATTTGAAATTAATTTTTTAAATTTTATTATTTTAAATTTAATATCTTTTCTTGATATTAACATAATTTTACATTGGCAAATTTTATTTATCTATAATATACATATATTTACATATACATATATTTGGGTATTCCTTTTTGAATGGAAGGAAAGAATAATAAGTATCGGGTTTATTGGCCATTAGGAATTCGTCCTTTGGCTTAGCTTCGCGAAGTGCGTCTTATTTTTTTAAATATATGCTCGTCCTATTGGACATACATATATTTCTTCGTTTAGTTTGCGGTAGGGCGCCAAGTTTATCGTGGTGGCGCGTTGTGAATGTTAAGCTGATCGCGGTGACCAGTAGTTTATTTTTCTTACCTCTTTTTATTTTATTTCTTTGGTGCAGAACTGCTACCGAACGGGACGCGAACACTTTCGAATTTTTGATCGTTTTCGAATTATTGTTTACTTGTTTTTTGTATTTTTTATTTAGTTTTAATCTCGTTGAGGGAACCGGTGAAGAACAGAGTCACAATCATTCTGTTAGTTCGTTTTCGTTTCCGTTGGTCAGGTTTTCGTATTGTTAGTTCCCTTTGGTCTAGTCGGGATGCCGAAGTCTAGGAGATTATTGACTTTTGAGAGGTTTGCTCAAATATTCCTGGATTGTGAAATGGAATTCAATGCCACTCCTCAGGAAGGTAATAAGACCTTCTCCATTGAAATTCAGAAAGAGGAGTTCAAGTCGCTATGGGCGAGAGTTAGAGATTCCTATGAGGCCTTTGCAACGGGTGATGAGGAGGATCTGGAAGGTGATCGGGAAGCGGCGCGAGAACTTTTTGGACATTGTAGGTTGGGGTACATAGCTGTTGCCTCACTAATGGGTGAGCTCTCCCAGACTTTGGTCAATCAAGCTGGGGTGTCATCAACCCAATGTCAGAATGGTCAAGGCAGCGAAAGTCGGATTCGGCATAACATGCAGATGCTCGCTTGTACCATGGAGGTGTTTCATGGGGACTATAAGTCTTGGCCATCTTTTCGTGACATGTTCACTGCTGTTTATGTGAACGGGGCCAACATTTCACCAGTGGAACAGCTCTTTTATTTGAGACAGTTCACTCGTGGTGAAGCATTGGAGATTGTGAAGAAATCTCCTTTGACTGTTAATGGATTTCAGGAGGCTTGGAACAACTTGAAGGATAGGTATGAGAATAAGAGGATTTTAGTGAACTCTCAGCTGAAGATTTTGTTTACACTCGCACCGGTCAAATCCGAAGCAGCCCAGGAGATCAAAAGGTTGCAGCGAGATATCAATAATTCCATATCGGCACTCCGGATGCACGATATTGATATCTCCAATTGGGATCCGATTTTTGTTTATTTATGCTTCAGCAAGTTGCCAGTGTTGACTTTGTCTCTTTGGGAGCAGACAGTCCGAAACAAGGTAGAGATTCCCAAGTGGAAGGATTTGGACAATTTTTTGACCTCACGGTTTCAGTCTCTGGAAACTGTGTCCGAAATTCGCAATTTTGAACCAGTAGGTAATGGTTCTAGGCCCGCCCCTGAAACTCTTTCTAATCCGAAAAGTGGAGTTCGATCCTTTTCCACTAAGTTGAATAGGAAAGATTGTAATTATTGTTCGCGAGACCATTTAATGAATATTTGTCCGAAATTTTTGGATTTATCTCCCGAAAGACGGTTTTTTGTTGTGAAGAGGTACAATATTTGTATCAACTGTCTCACAAGTGGTCATAGACTCAGTGAGTGTAAGAGCACATTTAGTTGTTCGGTGTGTAAGCTGAAACACCACACACGACTGCATCGAGAGGCGTCTGAATCCTCTTCAGAAATGGGCGTTTTGGGCCAGGCAAATTGACTGGCATGTTGCCAAATTCAACGGTTGATATTTCGAGATCAGCAGCCTTTTCGGGGATTTCGTTGGCTGATCCGAAATTCGATAAGAGTGGTCACATTGACATTCTTATTGGTGGTGACATATACCCTGACATCTTATTGGAAGGTGTCAAGAACTAATGGCGCAGGAGAGCATATTTGGCTGGATTGTAACCGGCCCTTTACCAGAACTGAAGTCGAAAGAGCTATCAACCTTTGTATCGGGTTACGCGAAAATAGGGTTTTTTTTTTTTTTTTTTTTTTTTTTTTTTTTTTTGCGGGAAGGGAGAGGAAAATCCTGTAGAATTTTTAAGCCGACTGATAGAGGGCCTCGGGTGTTGCCAAACAGGCCCAATGTAGTGGATAGGGCTTTTCGTGGAAAGACTTACGGTCAATATTTAGCGAAGGATGTTAAGGTTGGTGACACAGCAGCAATAAGAGAAGGTATAGGGCCTACCACTAAGTGGCGCTTAGGCCTCGTTCGTAATTTACATTTGGATAATAACGGTTACGTGAAAACAGTGGATTTGAAGACTTCACGTGGAACAATTACTCGACCAGTTGTGAAACTGGTAATTCTCCCTACATGTTGAATTTGAAAATTTTATAATTTCAGCTTATAGTATCATGGTTTCTGCGCGAAAGTATAAGCAAGGCGACAATGGTAAAAAAATAGTGTGTCGCGTCTGTTTGAAGAACCACCCATTGCGATTTTGCGAACGATTCTCAAAGGCAGACTACGATGAAAGAATGAAGTTGGTGACGATCTATAAGTATTGTGCTGGCTGTTTGAGTCACGATCATACCTGGCGGGCGTGCGTTAGTACTGGCAAGTGTAAAGGCTGCTGTGATATGCATCATACGCTTCTCCATAAGCCGGACTGTTCGTCTGTTCCGACAATAGTAGCGAAATCGAAAGGTAAGCGTCATCGCAAATCGCCTGCTCGCTCAAGTAAAAGAGGACCTCGTTCGTCCCGAAACTCCGCCAGGGGACCTCGTTCGTCCAATGATCGTGAGAGTCGCAGACCCAGTCCGTCTAACGCTCTGGTTCCGAGTCGACCGAGGAACCCCAAATCTCACCAGCCAAGAGAAATCTGTCGTTCGACAGCTTGTAGAGTTTCACCATCTACGTCATATACGCTGACGGACAGCGTTCTGCTAAAACCAACTGCTGTGATCAACATTGTGGCTCCTGGACGATACGTCACGGAGAGAGCAATGATCGATCCTACTGCCGAGCGTACTCTCATTTCCGAGCAGGTGGTGAGCAGGCTTGGCGCAAAGACAATTAGAGTTGGACGTTCAGAGCGAGTACTCTTGGTTATTAGAGGTAACTACGGCAGGAGCGATACAGTCGAAACGTATGCGGAGGTGCGAAGTAAGTTGAACGGTCTCACACCGTCCAGGTCGATAGACGGAACGATAGCGAATGAGTTTCCGGGACTACAACTGGCAGACCCAACCTTTTTTGTAGCGGCCCAGTTGGAATTACGTTGGGATGTGACGTGTATAGCAAGATCATTCGGAATGGTGTTTTTGGTGGTACGATGGGCAAACCTTTGGCCCAGTTTTCTATTTTCGGCTACCTGGTTTCTGGATTGTGTTCTTTGTAATACCCAAAGTATACAACATATCGCTTTGAACCATGATACATTCTAAATACAATTTTTTATTTATAATATATAGTTTAATTATAGTTTCACAATGCAGCTGATGGACACCCGCTGGAGTTTGAGGACCGTGAGCTGACCTAGTTTTTTGTTGTTGTTTGAATTCATTTTATTTAACAGAAATTTTGGAAAAAAATAAAATTAAATTTCAATTAACATAATGCTTTTCTTTGTCCTTTGAATTCCTTCACTATAGCGTTAACGTTGGAGCCATTTCTTTCTTGATTGCAGTACTGCAAGGGCGGCGGAATGTTTATGTCCGAAGATCAAAAAATCCCATTGCCGACGATCAACCAAAAGAGGTCTAACGTCCAATAGAGGGCGCTTCATTATTTTAAGCTTTCTTATTATTTTTAACATTGTGTAATGTAATTAAGCTTTTTGGGACTTTTTAACATTTTTATTGTAACCTAATTTACCTTAGGCCTTGACCTACATAATTTGTACTTAAAGTTTCATTCGTTTGTGAACCAGCATAAAGATTGATAGTGTTTATTTTAAACGAATCTTATTGTGTTAAACTAAAGTGATTATTTGAATTAAAACAAAAGAAAGATCTTGAACTAAAATACAAAAATATAGAATATTATAAAGTCCCTTTCTTACTGAAAATAAAAATATTGTAAACTGTTTATAAAAAAAAGAAAGAAAATTATATCAAATAAGATTGTGTTGTGCTTATCTACTACGGAAATCGAAGTTAATAAAGAAGAGAAATAATAAATAAGATATTGGTCGTGTGCACAAAAATATAAAAGGAAAGTGTTGTTTTTTTTTCTTCAATTTTAAAGCCTTTTTTATTGTCTTTCGCATTTTTTATTGCCAGCAATCAGAGCAGAAATTGGGTCACCAGGAGTCGCCACTACCACCAACCATCACAACGCATTTTTTTCTCCATCTATACAGTCCACGGATTAACAATACATTTTAATATAATAATTGATTACTTTGATTTTTTTTTGTGGTTCATAATGGGTTAAGTATCTAAATATAATGATACTCACCACACTTACTTTATAGTGTACTAAATATCATTTAGACAAAGAACCAGATGGGAAAAACAGAAAATAGGATTAGGATTGCCATAGTGCAAATTTTAGAAACTTCGCAGGGTCGTATTTTTTTCATATAATGGAATTTCGAAATTGGAAGTTTCAAACTTTAATAGTTACAGTTATTTTCGAACAAGCGGTTTTATTCCTATTAATATAATCGAATGTTCTAGAAACGACTTAGCGTGGGTGATCACGCGATCTTAATCGATCTCTTCTTCTGTTGAACGTCAAAGTGTTCACATCGATCATCTTTTTTTTGTTGTCTTTGAACTTAAAAGTGTGTGTGAATTGAATAAGTTTTTTTTTTTGTTGAAGTTTTTTTTTTGTGAATAAAAAAAAAAATAAAATATATAATAAAATTAAAAAGTAAAACCTGAAAATAAAAGTTATCAACGATTATTAGAGGCAGAAAGCATATTATACTGAAATCATTATCACCGGCAATAAAATCTAAAAAAAATCCTAACCTAAACGATGTTCGATAGCGGACCAGAAGAGTCAGAAGAATTCTACACCAATATCATCCTGTGTTATACGGATTTAAAGATGGTATCAACTCCACGGCATCATGGCTAAAGTTTGCACGCTGTTATCAATTTTTAACCCTAATTATTATTAGAAACTATTCATAATAACTTATTCTAATTTGTTTGAATAAATATGTTGAATAAAATGTTGCATAAATTAATCTTAAAATTAATTAAATTATGAAGTTAAATCAAAATTCGATAAAAATATTATAAATACTATATTATAAATATTCTTATAATAATAATAATAATAATAATAATAATAATAATAATAATAATAATAATAATAATAATAATAATAATAATAATAATAATAATAATAATAATAATAATAATAATAATAATAATAATAATAATAATAATAATAATAATAATAATAATAATAATAATAATAATAATAATAATAATAATAATAATAATAAAATAATTTATTATAAATACTATATTATAAATATTTTTATAAGGTAAATAAATTTAAAAAGAAATATTAAATGTAATAATTTGAAATGTTAAAATTTTAAATAATGAGTTTTATAATGAAAAAAAAAATGTTTAAAACAGAAATTTCGCAATTGTGATTATGTCAATATAAAACATATAGTGTCAAGAATATCTGCTGAAATAATTGTACCTAAAATACTACTTAAAGAAATGAAAAGAAATTGTAATATCACAGTACTTTTGTACTAAAATTTATGATTAAGACTTAACCTAGAAATTACACTATATATTATAATTATTGAATTTAACATTATTTTCTAGAAGATCTTGAATATATATACATCATATAACAACCACATCATCGACATCATGCTGGAGGCCTTCATCATCAGTTCGAATGATTTGGTAAGTCAACAATGATCTTTTATATTTGAATTATTAAATTAAATTAATAAATGATAAAAGAAACCACAACCCATTAGATCGCTAGCATACTTTTCTGTCTCACTGTACATTAACATATGTTTGTTATGTATTTTCATATTTAATAACATTATGGTTTTGTTCCAATTCCAAAATGTTTCTATATTGCTTGCGATCGTATCTTTCAAATTTCTTTTGGTTTTTGTTTCTTTTACATTTACTTTGTTAACCCATTGATGTTCGACATAAATATTAAAGTCATTAAATGTTATAATTGAATATAATTTGTTGAATTTTGTATATAGATATATATATATATTTTTTTTACCGTACTACAATAATTGAATTATATACATATATATATATTTACTTTTTCTAAATCATATTTGAATATGCTTAAGATTAGATACAATAGTTATAATTATTGTTAGAATTAATGAATTTAATAAATATGTATTTAAATAGAATGCGAATTTAAGATTTTAAAATAGGGGTGTTTTCGAAAAGGGAAGATATAGATTAGTGCTAGACGTAGGCTAATTTGGGGTTTCCACAAAACACTTTCTTTTGCCTAGGAAACTTGGAAGGCGTGGGTTATGAGGCAACATCCCTCAACAACAACAGAGGTGATGATATTTATCTGAGAGTTTTGACTAACCCAAACCATAGTTAAACTTCCAAAATGGCTAGATTGGGGCCTAGTTAATTATTGTATTGATAATCTAGTCATCCCAGACCATACACCTTAAACACCATCACAAAATAGGGAGTCTATAATAAATTTGTATTGTAGACAGATTTTGCTAGGAAAGGACCGAACTCCCCCACCCGACTGTTGCTAGTAACTCAATGGCTCCCGCAGTCCTCTTCCTGCATAATCACTGCACGCGTATATTTTTACATCAGCGGTTCAACATTCATGTTAGATACATGTTATTTACATTTACGTCTGCTTTTAGTCTAGTAGTAGTACAATACTATTACAATACAGTACAATACATAAAAGGCGCCCAACGTAGGGCCAAGGCTCTTGAGTGACTTATTAAAATTTTAGCTCGGAGGCATAAAGCTTGAAGTGATCAAATTAGGATTGATATTCAGTGCTGGTGCGAAGAGCAAAGTTCTCAAGTAAGCTCTGGCTCTATTATTTTTTTCTATATAATACATACCTTTTAGAGATCATTTTTATAGAGGGATAAATGTTTGGATGTAGCAAAAATGAGTTTGGTAATAATGTATAGGATTTTGCTGGAAATTTTCAGTTATTTGAGTAATAGATTTCGAATAGACTGACCGCTTAATACCTGTATATCCTTTGCTTTACCTTTTGAGTTATATCTAAAAATTTATTCACTTCTATTGTGGTATACTGAAAGAATTATTATGCTGTCACGTGCGCGAGGCATGAGGGTTAAAAACATCTAAATAAGAAAGGCGACAACACTGAAAAGGGTGTGGTAGCAGTTGGCAACGCCAATTGAAACCAACGAGACCTAAATAGAGAGTAAGACAGAGACAGATATATTTTCTATGGATCAATCAAAGAAAAAAAAAACTAACGGTTCACAGGAAAGTCACTAATAAGAGGTTTATTGAAACTGAAAGAAAAGAGAAGCGTTCAGTTTTGGTTTTTGCCAGCGTTGAGGAAGGTAGTAAAATAAAGAAAAAAGGTTGAAATAAAAAGAAAAAAACTTGTTATATACAATAACTAAAAAAAAAGAGGAAGTTTAAAGTAAAGAAAGAAAAGGAAGTGAACGAAAGAAAAAAAAAGGAATAAAATTTTGATATAAAGTTGATTCACCCAACGATAGCCTCATCGACTGTCCATATCATCCATCCATCTGCTCTCTCATCAGGGTACGCAACTATATCCCCAGCATCTGTCCACCAAACCTCATCAACATTCAACTGTAACATCATCAATACGCAACTATAACCTCAACTCACATTTTCAACTGTAACATCATCAATATTCAACATTTTCAACTGTAACATCATCAATATTCAACTATAACCTCAACTCACTTATTCAACTATAACCTCAATTCACATCGTTTCAACTGTAACCTCATCAATTTTCAGCTATAACCTCAACTCGCATTTTCAACGTATTCAACTATAACCTCAACTCACACTTGCAACTATAACCTCATCAGTATTCAACTATAACCTCAATTCACATCGTTTCAACTGTAACCTCATCAATATTCAGCTATAACCTCAACTCACATTTTCAACGTATTCAACTATAACTTCAACTCACATTTTCAACGTATTCAACTATAACCTCAACTCACCCTTACACCTATAACCTCATCAGTGTTCAGCTATAACCTCAATTCACCTCGTTTCAACTGTAACCTCATCAATATTCAGCTATAACCTCAACTCACATTTTCAACGTATTCAACTATAACTTCAACTCACATTTTCAACGTATTCAACTATAACCTCCTCAGTATTCAACTATCACCTCCATTCACATATGCAACTATAACCTCAACTCACACTTGCAACTATAACCTCATCAGTGTTCAGCTATAACCCCAACTCCCCTCTTCAACTATAACCTCATCAGTATTCAACTATAACCTCAATTCACCTCGTTTCAACTGTAACCTCATCAAAATTCAACCATAACCTCAACTCACCTCGTTTCAACTGTAACCTCATCAATATTCAACTATAACCTCAACTCACATATTCAACCACCTCATCAGTATTCCACTATAACCTCCATACACATCTTCAACTGTAACCTCATCAATATTCAACTATAACCTCAATTCACATCTGCAACTATAACCTCAACTCTTAGTTTCAACTATAACCTCAACCGCTCACCACAACCGTAAGTCTGAAGGGGACACCCATAACTATGAATTCCCGCATTGGAGGTAAATGTATCCTAAACTATAGTTAATTAGTTTAAGTAAAATTCTACTATAAATTGTTAATAGAAAGAGGAGTTACCGATATAGGTATAGCTAGGAATAGAATATAAAGAGTTAGTAGATTATAAGTCAGTTTGTAAAGAGTTAATAAATTGTATTTCCAAAATGAGATCATGAACGTCATGGCTGAGTAATTAGAGAATTTAGGTAAGTTGATAGGATAGTGGCGGGATAGACGGGGGTTAGTAGGATTCTGGGATAGTTCTCAAACTTTTGAACTATCATGGTGGGATCCTTTGGGATTCCTGGGGGTGGGCAGTAGAGCTCCGAAAACACCTGTGAGCTTTCCTCATTTGCGGTTAGATATTTGTATTAGTCTCTGTCACCATAGTATCTGTTTCGCTTTCGGGTCCCTATGCATTTTCTTTTTCGGTCTATTTCCTTTCAAAGCTGGTATGATTTTTTTTATATATGTGAGAGAGTTTAGGGTACAGATAGTCGGCAAGGACCACCCCGTCCGGCGAGCCATAGCCCGGCAAGACGCGAGCATACCAGCGACGCAGATTATCTGGTCCCACGGATTCAAGCTGTTCCAGACGGGTAGCAGCTGTTGGCATGATGTCCCTAGAATGTGAACACCCGGGAAGTAACATTTTTCAATTCCATATTAAAATCTCTTTCTTTTTCTTTAACATGTACATTACATCACATCAATATCTCACATTATAAAATGGCGCCCAACGTGGGGCCCGAAGGCGAATAATCCCGTCCGTTTTCGTGTAGTCTTTTTAGCTTTGGCATTCTGTTATATGCGTAAGTCCCGTCAAGAAGATTTTCCGAAGTCCTTGGCGCGTTGCGACGTATGTACGGTGTGCGGAGTCTGGAAGATAAAGCGAAAGCGTTAGTAAATTCCTTTTACAATAGGTTGATTTTTACGGAACACCCAGCTGTCTTAACTGCTGAGTGTATTTGTGAGTGTCCAAGATTTTGTGTAGTTCTTCAGTTTCGTGTTCTGTTATATGCGTAAGTCCCGTCAAGAAAATTCTCCGGAATCTTTGACGCGTTGCGACGTATATTCGGTATGCGAATTCTGGAGAGTGAAGCAAAACGTTCATGTTTGGTTTTCAATAGTTCAATTTTTACAAAATACTTAACTGTCTAAACAGTAAGTCCCGATGGACGCTCGAATCTAAGTCTTTCGCGTTGCGACAGGGTGGCAGTTGGGTATGTTTGTGAAAGTACAGTAATTATGTTTGTGTATTATGCCTGGGACTGACAATTGGTGTGTCCAGTTGTTATTGCCACAGGCAGACACAGCATAGAATTTTCCATTCCATTTTCCAAATTTATTACTCTTCTATAAATTTTTGTTCTTAGTCTAAATCTGACAGATACTAATGAGAACTTGAAATAAAAATCTTATACCCTATTATTTCTAGTTACACATTCGCATATGAGATTCGATGTTGCTTGCCTCCGTTTATCCTTGCCACTTGAAAATCCTGTTAACTACCTTTAATGAATTTTGATATTTCGTATTATTTTTTTTATATTATTTTGATTTGTTTTTTTGGTTCATGAATTCTTTTTATTATTGTATTGATTTATATACCTTTTTATTATTAGGTATTATTAAGTTTTTTTTATTATTATTTTGTTTTATAATTCTCCTTTGACTAATTTGTTTTATATTTATTTAATATTGGTTTTATATTATTTTTTTTTTAAATTGGTTTTCTTTTTGTTTATTATTCCTTATATCTTGGTTATATATCGTATCTTAAGTAGTCTTTTGCTACCGCTGGGAGATTTTGTAGCGGTTCCCGTTTGAAGTTTCATTTCATTATATATATATATGTATAAGTTACATTTTACTATTTATATTTGGGTGATCTTATATCAGTTCAGTTCTTAAACGGTTAAGGTTGACAACCACAGACGCTCCTACAGCTTCGGCCAGCATACCACCATCGGTGCAACAATTTATGGCGATGGCACACAACCAGTCCGAATTGTCAAATGATTCTCAGAGTTCACGGGAAGCGACTCTCGGTTATGGTAACTACGCGGCCAGAAACGCATCACGGGAGTCTGAACCAAATGTGCCTCCACAGCCGCTTCCATCGGCGTCTGAAGCCATCCGACGGGAGAGTATAGAAATGGTAAAATGTATGCAAGACATCTTTAGAATGCAAGAACAATTAGCAAGCGCAGTAGCGAGGCTAGCGTCAGTACAGGCTGCGTCCACGAACGGAGGGAGCCAGCCTCACACCGAGGCGGTTTCGCGCCAATCCAACCATCCTCGGCAGCCGGTCACCTTGGTTTCTCCGCATGATGGGGAACAACGAGTTGGTTCACAGGAACACAGACTTCCGAATGCAGCCATTCCGGTTATTCCGCCACTAGTAAGTTTTCAACCTAGAGAGCTTCCAACGGTTTATTCGGCATCGCAACCGGCTAGGACAGCCCCGCGCAAGGTTCAGCAGCATATTCATCACCAGCTCCTAGCATGCCTATGGATTGGCAGGTGCACAATCGTATAGATCTTTCGAAATGGGGGATCAAATTTGACGGAACCTCTAAAACGATGAGCGTGGAAGATTTTATTTTCCGTGTGGATATGATGAGGCAAGATTTCAACTGTTCTTTTAATGATATCAGGCGCAGCTTTCACCTATTATTGGAGGGGCAAGCCTTAGACTGGTTTTGGATGGCCAGGAAACGACAACAATTTCAGTCCTGGGAAGACTTGTCACAGGCTTTTCTAAGTCAGTTTACTAGATATGGAAATGAGTTCCAACTGCAGAAGAGGATTATGGACCGTAAGCAGCTTCCACAAGAGTCATTTGATGATTTTTCCGGTGCCGTTATGCACTTAAGGAACCAACAACGTAACCCGTATTCGGAGAGGGACATAGTCGAAATAATGAAGGGTAACCTGAAACCGTCTCTTTCCCATCTTCTGTTTTCTACGCGGGCAGAAAGCCTAAATGAGTTTTGTCAGGAGGCAAAGCGAGCTGAAAACCTATTGGCAAGCGAAAGATCTCAGTATCAGCCGCGCGTTTATCCTACCCAGAGGGTACAGGAGCTTGAATTCGATCTACCCCCAGCCGCAGCCTTGGAAGTTGAAGCTTTAACTGCAACCAGTAAGTACATCTGTTGGAACTGCAGACAGGCAGGACACAGGTTTACGGAATGCCCATCTTCCACACGCCGGATCTTCTGCTACCGTTGTGGCTTGGACGATGTTGTTACCCCAAAATGCCCGGGAAACTCTGCACGGAGCCAGCCTCGAACTGGGGAGACTCGCTCGACTCAGACGTAAACCCAGTGCAACCCGAAAAGCGAATTGAAAAGAAAATGCAAATTTTAAGGAACCACCAGGATAAGGGAGCAAAAGGGAAAAATGTTCAGAATTTCAGAATGATTAAGCCGTTTCATCAGAGGGTGCAGGAGTATATAAAAACGCGGCAAAAGATATTTGGAAACGTCTCGAATAGGATTAGGAAAGCTAGAGCCAGGTACAGACAACCAAAGGAAATAAGACGCGAGATCAATGCGACAACGCTGTATGAGGGAGAAGATTCACGTTTTTATGTAAAAATCACGTTTGGTAAATTAGAGGTAGAAGGCTTACTCGACAGTGGCGCCACCATTACCTGTTTGGGTAAGGGGTGTTTGGAGCTTGTGGAAAGGGCAGGATTACAAGTCGGTAGGTTTACTTCCATCGTCAAGACGGCGGATGGCAGTCCTCATAGAATAGTGGGGCGAGTGAGAACAGTGGTTTTCTTCAATAAGACGTCACAAGAGATGGATTTCTATTTAGTGCCGTCCTTGAACAGAGAGTTATTTCTTGGAGTAGATTTTATGAAGCGGTTTGGACTACTCTCAGAGATCGGCAGTCTTACCACTGGGGACATCGCTCTTAGTCCGGAGAATGAAGAAGCAGATACAGTTAAAAATCACACCTTGGATCCGGAGCAACGTTTCCGACTCGACAAAATTATAGCTAAGTTTCCTTGCTACACTAAGAAGGGGCTCGGTAAGACACATCTAGAGGTGCACATGATTGATACCCGCGACGCAATACCGGTGAAGGACAGACATTATCCCGTCTCGCCGGCTGTGCAGAAGTTATTATATGCGGAGCTAGATCGGATGCTCGATCTTGGAGTGATTGAACCTAGTGAGAGTCCTTGGTCTCACCCGGTTACTCTCGTTCGTAAGGGCGAGAAGAATAGGCTGTGTCTGGATGCTCGTAAGCTAAATGCGCTCACGGTCAAGGATGCCTATCCTTTGCCGCACATAGAAGGTTTGCTCAGTAGATTAGGGGATACCCATTATATTTCAAGCGTGGATTTAAAGGATGCTTTTTGGCAGATACCTTTAGATGCGTCGAGTAAGGAAAAGACGGCGTTCACGGTACCAGGAAGACCTTTATACCACTTTACCGTCATGCCTTTCGGATTATGCAATGCGGCTCAAAGATTTTTGTCGCCTAATGGATAAGGTAATTCCAGCAGCACTTCGTGACAGAGTCTTCGTATATTTGGACGATCTGTTGATTGTCTCGCCTGACTTTGAAACCCAACTGAGTTTGCTGCAGCAAGTGTCTGGTTGTCTAGAATCGGCTGGTTTGACCATCAATGTGGCCAAGTCGAGGTTTTGTTTTAAGGAGCTAAGATATCTGGGATACATAGTGGGAGGGGGGCCTGATCCCGAAAAGGTAGAAACGATCCTTAAATATACGTATCCAAAAACGGCGAAGCAGGTGAGAAGTTTCATGGGTGCTACTGGGTGGTATAGGCGCTTTATACCGGATTATGCAAGCATTTCCGCGCCCATCTTTAACACCCTTAAAAAGGCTAAGTCTTTCAACTTTACGGAAGACGCCAAAGAGGCTTGCGATAAATTAAAGGTCGCATTAACCACCAGTCCAGAGCTTACTCATCCAGACTTCGCGAAGCATTTTTAAGTACAATGCGACGCTTCAGATGTAGGTGTGGGAGCAGTGTTGTTCCAAATGGATGATCAAGAGGGCGAACACCCTATCGCGTTTTTCTCCCGCAAACTCACGTCGGCGCAGCGCAACTATTCAGTCACGGAGAGGGAATGTTTGGCCGTGGTACTGGCCATTAAGAGATTCCGCCCTTACATCGAACTTATGCCATTTTCGGTGATTACAGACCATAGAAGTCTCAAATGGCTGATGTCGCACAAAGATCTCAGTGGAAGTCTTGCTCGTTGGAGTCTCCATCTCCAAACATTTACATTCAATATAATACACCGTCCAGGTTCTAAGAACATTGTTCCGGACACGTTATCTAGATATAATATTGAGGAAGTAACCACGGAGATGAAAGAGTTGATTAGATTGGATGCAGATGCATTTAAGTCAAAAGATTACATTGAATTAATACACACCGTTACAGTGAACGCGGAGCATCTGCCCGACATCAGAGTTATAGATAACTTGGTGTATAAACGTACCATGCCATATGATGGTGTACCCATAAACGAAGACTTTTCTTGGAACCTTTGGATTCCCGCGGAGTTAACCACAGAAATGATTGAGAAATGTCATAACACTCCAGAGGCGTCACATGGTGGATTTCACAAGACCTTACAGAAAGTCAAGGAATATTTTTATTGGCCTCATCAGAACACCCAAGTGAGAGATTTTGTGGCAAATTGCCAGATCTGCCGAGAGACGAAACCAGCTAACGTCACCTTGCGGGCTCCAATGGGAGTTGAGACCATTTCCGAACGTCCATTTCAACGGATATTCATCGACTTTTTAGGACCATACCCTCGGTCAAAAAGGGGCAACAGTCACATTTTTATCGTGTTAGATCATCTTACAAAATTCGTCATACTTAAAGCAGTGCCAAAGGCTAATGCGAGAAATGTCGTAAGATTTTTAATTAGTGAAATATTTCATAAATTTGGTACACCGGAAACCATAGTCTCTGATAACGGACAACAATTTTTAAGCAAAGATTTCCAGAGCATAACTAAGAGCTTTGGTATAAGGCACTTTAGGACTGCTTCACACGCTCCTCAGGCAAATGCGTCCGAACGTCTAAATCAACCGATTCTGGCAGCAATAAGGGCATATTTACAGGAAGATCAATCTGAATGGGATAAGTATTTATCTGAGGTAGAATGCTCGTTAAGGTCATCGGTGCATTCGTCCACAGGAGTAACGCCATATTTCGCACTGTTCGGAATGAACATGATCTCTCATGGGAGCGTATACAGAATATCCCGAAAACTGAAAACTTTGGCGGATCCGGAAAATATTATCATACCAAGATCCGTTCAATTGGACCTTATACGGAGCAAAATTCGGGATAACCTTCACGAAGCATACCTGAGAAATGAAAGGACATACAACTTGCGCTGTCGCAATATTAAGTTTGTTCCCGGACAAGAAGTGTTTCTACGAAATTTTGCACAAAGCGACTTTAAAAAGGGTTTCAACGCTAAACTGGCTCGCAAGTTTCTAAAATGCAGAATAGTACGTGCTATTGGTAATAGCTTATATGAAGTTGAAAACTTACAAGGAAAATCGCTGGGAGTATTTCACACCAAAGATTTAAAACAATAGACTATGTTCTTGGGTGACAATGCTCTGTCTCAGGACGAAGTATTTCCCGCTTTATAGTTTAATTTTGTCACTTTATGAATGACATACCCCAGCATCTGTCCACCAAACCTCATCAACATTCAACTGTAACATCATCAATACGCAACTATAACCTCAACTCACATTTTCAACTGTAACATCATCAATATTCAACTACAACCTCAACTCACATTTTCATCTGTAACATCATCAATATTCAACTATAACCTCAACTCACATATTCAACTATAACCTCATCAGTGTTCAGCTATAACCTCAATTCACCTCGTTTCAACTGTAACCTCATCAATATTCAGCTATAACCTCAACTCACATTTTCAACGTATTCAACTATAACTTCAACTCACATTTTCAACGTATTCAACTATAACCTCCTCAGTATTCAACTATCACCTCCATTCACATATGCAACTATAACCTCAACTCACACTTGCAACTATAACCTCATCAGTGTTCAGCTATAACCCCAACTCCCCTCTTCAACTATAACCTCATCAGTATTCAACTATAACCTCAATTCACCTCGTTTCAACTGTAACCTCATCAAAATTCAACTATAACCTCAACTCGCCTCGTTTCAACTGTAACCTTATCAAAATTCAACTATAACCTCAACTCACATATTCAACCACCTCATCAGTATTCCACTATAACCTCCATACACATCTTCAACTGTAACCTCATCAATATTCAACTATAACCTCAATTCACATCTGCAACTATAACCTCAACTCATAGTTTCAACTATAACCTCAACCGCTCACCACAACCGTAAGTCTGAAGGGGACACCCATAACTATGAATTCCCGCATTGGAGGTAAATGTATCCTAAACTATAGTTAATTAGTTTAAGTAAAATTCTACTATAAATTGTTAATAGAAAGAGGAGTTACCGATATAGGTATAGCTAGGAATAGAATATAAAGAGTTAGTAGATTATAAGTCAGTTTGTAAAGAGTTAATAAATTGTATTTCCAAAATGAGATCATGAACGTCATGGCTGAGTAATTAGAGAATTTAGGTAAGTTGATAGGATAGTGGCGGGATAGACGGGGGTTAGTAGGATTCTGGGATAGTTCTCAAAATTTTGAACTATCATGGTGGGATCCTTTGGGATTCCTGGGGGTGGGCAGTAGAGCTCCGAAAACACCTGTGAGCTTTCCTCATTTGCGGTTAGATATTTGTATTAGTCTCTTGTTTAGTCTCTGTCACCATAGTATCTGTTTCGCTTTCGGGTCCCTATGCATTTTCTTTTTCAGTCTAGTTCCTTTCAAAGCTGGTATGATTTTTTTTATATATGTGAGAGAGTTTAGGGTGCAGATAGTCGGCAAGGACCACCCCGTCCGGCGAGTCATAGCCCGGCAAGACGCGAGCATACCAGCGACGCAGATTATCTGGTCCCACGGATTCAAGCTGTTCCAGACGGCTAGCAGCTGTTGGCATGATGTCCCTAGAATGTGAACACCCGGGAAGTAACATTTTTCAATTCTATATTAAAATCTCTTTCTTTTTCTTTAACATGTACATTACATCACATCAATATCTCACATTATAATGCCTAAATTTGTTAGAGAAGTTCTCAGCCTCTTACATACATAATCGATATCGTTTATTGTGCTGGATGCAAGTAAATGACCGATGTATGGTAGAGATCTATATATGTATATATATTTTTGATTCGTAACTACTAAGTGCTGATAGGTGAGAATTTAGTCATAATACTTTTCATTCAGATATTACACCATAGCCCAATTTGTATAAACTCGTTAGTCAAAAGATAATACTTTTTCTCTCAGTAAGTTTTTTTTTCGTCTAGTAGAGTTTTCTATTTTCTTTCTAAAAGAAAACACCCGGTAGAAATTTTTGTTGAAATTTTATTTGAATTGTTTTTATCATTTTCTTATATTTTAAGTTATGAACATTTTTTTTTTCTCGTGAAAGTGCCTAAGTTAAGATTGTTATCTTAGCACACTTCAAATTTATTTTATTTTTTTTGGAGTGCATTTATTTTCTGTTAGTTTTTTTTTATTTTTTTTCTCTGAATTATTTTTTTTTTTTTTTTTGTATATTGGTACATTTATACGTTATCAATAGTACTTTTTATTTTCGTTTATATTGTGTAGAATATTGAGAATAATCAAAATGTCCTCCACCTTTACCTTTGGCTCCAATTCATTCTGAGCCTTCCGCATGTCACGTTTGCATGGAAACAATGATTGAAGAGGACGACTGTTTGATTATTAATGAATGCTCACATGCATTTCATAGATCTTGTATTGAATCATATTTATCATCTTCTTCTGAATGTCCAGTGTGTAAGCACTCATGTCAATTAAATGAGCTGCGTAAGTTAAGAATTAGCTCTAGAGCTCAATCAAGTAGACTAATGGCCAAAAGCAAAACAAGAGGAGCATTAGCAAAACATTACAATACTCGTAGTAGCAATCGCAACACTGCTCAAGATTTTAATCAGTCAGCTTCCAAAACTGATTCTAATATAGCTCAAGCAAGTGTACATGAGGATAATCAGTTAGACGCAAATATTTTAAGCTCTCCTTTACATAATTCAAGTGAAGCTGTTGAGGCAACGAAGGGGAACAATCAATCTTTTGATATTGATTATGATAAAATAAATCGTATGATTGAAGCAAATGTTACCAGAATTTTACAAAACATCAGTATAGGACCAACAAATTTTAATATCAATGATCAGCCTAATAATATACAGGATAATCTTTCCGCGAGTCAAGCTCAACGTCCCAACAGTAATCCTAATAATCCTTATTTATTTTCCCCGATAGCAAATTCTAACTCAAATTTAAGTTCAGTACATATTGATAAGATTACCTCTGTTATCCAGAATTGGAACATTAAATTTGATGGTTCATCAACAGGTTTACAAGTAGAAGAATTTTTATATCGAATCAAATCGTTGACCAAGGATACATTTAATGGTGATTTTTCAGTTATTTGTCGAAACTTACATATCCTTTTAACAGGAAAAGCTAGAGATTGGTACTGGAGGTATCATAAACAAGTCGAGACCATAAATTGGAATGGCTTTTGTAACGCTCTTAGATGTCAATACAAATCGTATAAAAGCTCTTTTGACATCAGAGAAGAAATTAGAAATAGAAAACAAAAGTTAGGTGAAACTTTTGATTCCTTTTTCGACTCAATATTATCTATTATGGATCATCTTCCCATACCGATGTCTGATGCAGAATTGATAGAGATTTTAGCAAGAAATTTAAGACCTGAGATACGACAGGATTTACTTTATGTCCCGACAGGATTTACTTTATGTTACGAAAACTTGTGCAAATGCGAGAAAACTTTTTAAATGAGGAAACTGTTCGAAAGAATATGCATGTTAATCGCAGTCAAAATTCAGCTTTTGCTAGAAAATATATTTCAGAAATTAACACGACAGGAGAAGTTAATGTCGATTTAAACAAGGATACTGATTGTTCTATCGAAGCAATTCATAGTAGCGAGATCAAGTTAAAATGTTGGAATTGTGACGAGATAGGCCACCACTGGGAAAATTGTCTTGAGAAAATATCTGTATTTTGCTATGGATGTGGCACAAAGAATGTCTATAAACCTAATTGTGTGAAATGTGCTGCAAATAAGCAACAACAGTCAAAAAACTTCCGAGCTATAGTAGCGAAAGAGGAAACTTAGCCGAAAATGTTACCACAACTCCTTATAAATCTTTACAACCTGATATTAATGAAAATAGTACTTTAACACCTGATAAAACTAGAAAAATTAGTATACTTAAACGTGAAGTAAGTGTTGAAAATTTTGAAAATGAGGATGTTTCGAAAATTATTATGCCAAAAATGCCCTATCATAGACGATGGGAATTATATTTGCAAAAACGTAAACAGATTTTCTGTCTATCTTCACTTGATTATCAACGTAAAACAAAACCTAAACGTTCCACTACTCGATTACGTAGATATTACAAAATTCGTAGAATCTGTAGAAAACTTCTAGTGTCGTCTATAGTATCTAATCCAAAAGACTTGCGATATTACGCAAAAGTAAAGTTTTTGAATTTTAAAGAATTAGGACTAATTGACACAGGAGCAAATGTAAGTTGTATAGGTTCAGATTTAGCATCTTATGATTTTTCAAAGCTACAGAGCTTTACTAAGTGTAAACATTTTGTAAAAACTGCTGATGGTCATTCGCAGACAGTTTATGGATGGCTAGATGTTGAAGTGAATTTCAAAAATGAATCTAAGCAACTAAAATTATTTATCGTACCATCGTTAGCATAGAGACTAATTTTGGGAATTGACTTCGTAAAGTCTTTTGCTATTTTTCCAGACCTAATTGGATGTACTGATATCGTTTCCTTTGATAAAATATCAAACACACTTCTGTCTGAGTTGTCTGATATTTCCGACAAACTTAAAACTCATTCTGAGAATGTAAAGCATTTAGAAACCGCAAGCGCAAACTTCTACCCACTTTCTCAAAGCCAACAGTTACAGCTTAATGCTGTTATTGAACTTTTTCCTAATTTTGAAAAGCAAGGATTAGGAAGAACTAGTCTTATTACGCATTCCATTGATGTAGGCACCGCAAAACCAATTAAATCAAGATTTTATCCGGTTTCTCCAGCAGTTGAGCAATTGATGTATGGTGAACTCGATCGAATGTTAGAACTAGGTGTAATAGAACCATCTACATCTTCTTGGAGTTCTCCTATGAGATTGGTGGCAAAACCCAATAAAGTTCGTTTGTGTCTAGATGCACGTAAAGTCAATGCAGTAACTAAAAAGGATGCCTATCCGCTTCCAAACATTGAGGGTATTTTCGCAAGGCTTCCAAAAGCAAACATCATAACGAAGTTGGATTTAAAAGATGCTTATTGGCAAATCGCTTTGGATGAAAATTCGAAAAGTCTTACTGCTTTTACAGTACCAGGTAGACCCCTTTATCAATTTGCTGTCATGCCTTTCGGCCTCTGCAATGCACCACAGACAATGTGTAGATTAATGGATGAAATCATTCCTCCAGATCTAAAACATTCTGTTTTTGATTACTTGGATGACTTAGTATTTGTATCAGAAGATTTTCACAGTCATCTTGAAATTTTGATTCGTATAGCATCACAATTTCGAAAAGCCAACTTAACGTTAAACATATCAAAGTCAAAGTTTTGTGTAACCGAAGTAAACTATTTAGGTTATGTGATTGGAAATGGTGGTATCACAACAGATCCCGAGAAAATTAGAGCAATACATGATTGGCCTGTTCCTAAGACTATTAGGCAAGTTCGAGGTTTTCTTGGTTTGGCAGGATGGTACAGACGTTTCATTGAGAACTTCTCTACTGTAGTGTTCCCCATCACAGAGTTATTGTCCCGCAAAAAGGTGTTCAAATGGACAGAAGAAGCACAGGAAGCATTTGATAAGGTTAAAACTT
The DNA here is from genome assembly GCA_930367235.1 of Sarcophaga rosellei. Taxonomy (NCBI): domain Eukaryota; kingdom Metazoa; phylum Arthropoda; class Insecta; order Diptera; family Sarcophagidae; genus Sarcophaga; species Sarcophaga rosellei. Next base: position 145,682 of record CAKNFA010000084.1, on the reverse strand, counting down.
TGTTAACATCAGCTCCAGTGTTGTCAAATCCAGACTTCAGCAAGAAATTTTTCCTTCATTGCGACGCTAGTGATTTTGGAATAGGAGCAGTATTAGTTCAGTTAGATGATCAAGGACAAGAACGACCAATTGCTTACATGAGTAAAAAGTTAAATTCCGCACAAAGGAATTACAGTGTTACAGAAAAAGAATGTTTAGCAGCAGTAGAAGCAATAAAAAGGTTTCGTTGTTACTTGGAGATGCAAGAATTTGAGGTCATCACCGATCACTCCAGTTTAATGTGGTTAATGCGTCAACCAGATTTAAGTGGGAGATTGGCACGATGGGTATTCAAGCTACAATCGTATAATTTTACTATTAGCCATCGAAAAGGTAAAGACCATGTAGTACCTGATGCTTTGTCTCGTATACCTTCAAATGAAGTTTCAAGCGTAGAAGCGACTGAACCAGAAATTGATTTGAATTCTCCTCATTTCTCTGACCAAGAATGTGAGCAATTAAAGGAAAAAGTACAGACAAATGCAGCGAAATATCCAGATGTAAAAATTATTGACAAATATATTTATTACCGAACGGATCATTATAGCGGAGACGAAGATCAAGAAGAAAGATGCTGGAAACTATGGGTACCTGTTAAATTAAGAGAGCAAGTAATTGCTAGAGCACACGATAGTACGATTACAGCTCATGGTGGAATGGCAAAAACGTTAGAACTTTTAAGACGAAATTTCTTTTGGCCTGGATTGGTTCGAGATGTTCGTGAGTACGTACGTCATTGCGAAGTATGTAAAACAACAAAAGCTCCTAATTTTATTATGAAACCTCCTATGGGCAACCAGACCATGTCAATTCGACCGTTTCAACGTCTTTATATAGATCTGTTAGGACCGTATCCTAGGAGTAAAAATGGTTATGTTGGTCTCCTATAGTTTTGGATCACCTTAGTAAGTTTCATTGGATTTGTCCTTTACGTAAATTTACTTCTACTTGCATAATAGAATTTTTACAGAAACAAATCTTTCATATATTTGGAGTCCCCGAAAATATTATAAGTGATAATGGCAGTCAATTTCGTGCCAATGATTTCAATGCATTTTTGACTTCATATGGTATCAAACACATATATACCGCATTATACTCTCCACAATCTAATGCATCTGAGAGGATGAATCGTTCACTTATCGCTGGTATAAGAGCATATTTAAAATCTGATCATCGATTACGGGACCAGAAGCTTAGTGAAATTAGCTGTGCACTTCGGAATTCGTTCCATCAGTCCATAAACACTTCACCATATCAAGCTTTGTTTGGCTTTAACATGATAACACATGCTTCTTCCTATGAGTTGCTACGTAATCTTAAACTTTTAGATGAGCCTTCGGCGAAGATAACTAGAGAAGATAGCCTTCAGTTAATAAGACAAAATCTTAGAAAACACATAAGAGAAGCGCATAAAACTAATCAACAACAATACAATCTTCGTTCCAAAGTCCAGACATTTAAAGTAGGCCAGGAAATCTATAGGAGATATTTTGCCCAAAGTAGTGCAGAGAAAAACTTCAATGCGAAATTATCACCTTTATTTGTCAAAGCTAGGATTCGTGAGAAAATAGGTAACCACTATTACATTCTGGAAGATTTGGCAGGAAAACTTATAGGTACATATCACGGAAAAGACATTAGGCCCTAAAGGACTTGTTCCTATAAATTTTGCATCGGATGCCTCCAAAATTTCTTGGTTTGTAATGGTCGTTTTGATTCACAATTTTTTTTTTTTTTTCATTTTTTCGTAAATATACATTTTAATATAATAATTGATTACTTTGATTTTTTTTTGTGGTCCATAATGGGTTAAGTATCTAAATATAATGATACTCACCCCACTTACTTTATAGTGTACTAAATATTATTTAGACAAAGAACCAGATGGGAAAAACAGAAAATAGGATTAGGGTTGCCATAGTGCAAATTTTAGAAACTTCGCAGGGTCGTATTTTTTCATATAATGGAATTTCGAAATTGGAAGTTTCAAACTTTAATAGTTACAGTTATTTTCGAACAAGCGGTTTTATTCCTATTAATATAATCGAATGTTCTAGAAACGACTTAGCGTGGGTGATCACGCGATCTTAATCGATCTCTTCTTCTGTTGAACGTCAAAGTGTTCACATCGATCAACTTTTTTTTTTTGTCTTTGAACTTAAAAGTGTGTGTGAATTGAATAAGTTTTTTTTTTGTTGAAGTTTTTTTTTGTGAGTTAAAAAAAAATAAAATATATAATAAAATTAAAAAGTAAAACCTGAAAATATAAGTTATCAACGATTATAGGCAGAAAGCATATTATACTGAAATCATTATCACCGGCAATAAAATCTAAAAAAAATCTTAACCTAAACGATGTTCGATAGCGGACCAGAAGAGTCAGAAGAATTCTACACCAATATCATCCTGTGTTATACGGATTTAAAGATGCTATCAACTCCACGGCATCATGGCTAAAGTTTGCACGCTGTTATCAATTTTTAACCCTAATTATTATTAGAAACTATTCATAATAACTTATTCTAATTTATTTGAATAAATATGTTGAATAAAATGTTGCATAAATTAATCTTAAAATTAATTAAATTATGAAATTATGAAGTTAAATCAAAATTCGATAAAAATATTCTAAATACTATATTATAAATATTCTTATAATAATAATAATGTTCACGCTGGCCACCCTACTTTTAAGTTTAGATTTAAGATTTGTTAAAGTGTATAAACCACCCCTGCATTAGTATAAATTAATTGTGAATTATAAAGAATTAAACGAAAAGAGATCACTACTCGATCCACCCCCGAACCCGAAGGTACGTTTTGTGTACAGAAATAAATAATAATTGATTATTTACACTAATTATCTTTGTATTTATTTACCCCTATATCTCGCTAAATATTTTATTTTATCGCTTCCCCAATTCCCCCCGAAACATTTGGAACCGAAATTTTGGAACCGAGGACTGGAACTTACCTCGCTAACCCTTCTACCCCTGATAGTTCTCCAGAAATCCCTCGGCCGTCTCCTGCACAATGGCGAAATGAAGTGGATAATGGCGCATCTACATCCGCTGCTGCTCGATCTTTTCAAAACTTCGCCACCCATCTACAGTCCACCCCGTCTTCAACAGTTCTGTTAGGAACTGCCAAGGTTAATATAGAATTAGATCATGCGATGTTTTCTACGAGAGCTCTGATAGACCCAGCGTCTCAAGCTACTTTCATCTCTCGAAATTTGCAACGGAAGTTAAATCTTCCAACCTATTCGGCACCTGCTGCCACTGTTGTCGGCCTTACTGGCGCAGTGGTAGCAAACTCAACAAAAGTTTGTACTATTTCGCTAGGATCTCCTATTGATCCCTCGTTTAAATTGACCACGGAAGCATATGTTGTTGAAAAGCTCACTGGTCAGTTGCCCACATGCTCATTAGCGGAGCATGCTGATGCACCCGAACTTCCGTTGACAGATTTTAAATACGCCCATATGGATTTACTATTAGGTGGAGATGTATACTCCCAGATAATGCTTTCTGGAGTTCGAAAGGATACCAAAAACCCTTTGATCGCCCAACGAACCGTTTTCGGTTGGATTGTGACTGGCAAAACACGTCAGTCAAATTCGTTTCCCTCTACGTCCAAATCCCCTATGGACTTGAGTCTTAGACCCTCTCGTAAAGGTGAATTTGCTCAAAATTTGAGATCCGATTGCTACCGAGCCCCGAAATTGAAACCTAAATCGAGAAAGTTATTGGGGAATACCATTCCCTAGACCACACGCGGACCATGAATATTTTACTCTCCTCCTAATCAAGTTTACCCCATCATGTCGTTTTAAGTCCCAACACTATTCGTTTCTTTTATGCATTCACTGCATTGGAATGCGAGCATTGAAACATTTTTCTTCAAGCCAGCTCCAACGCCCTATTTCTCTATAGTCACAAACCGTTCTGTCTTCTCTCAAATAGCCGAAGCTATTTGACTCCGTTGGGTGAGTGGCACCTATAATCGTAGTTGCTGAGAATTATTATGCGACAAATTTGTTAAGTCAAAACAGATTGTGACGAATGTTGGAACCCATGACGTTTAACAGATGGCTTGAGTTTGTCGATGATTACTCGTACATCGACAGGATTAACATCCCCCTTTGGGTTAATTTGAACCCTCAGCATGAAGTATTTCATGCATTTTGTGATGCTTCTGAGAAAGCATATGATGCCATTCTGTATAGTAGAGTCCTAACCCCGTTTGGTGAATTTGTCACCCACTTGCTCGTTGCCAAAACAAAGTTCCGCCTGTATAAGTGTAAACTTTACCCCGTTTAGAGCTTTGCTGTGCAACTCTGTTGGCAAAAAATGGTATTTTCACTTTGTAAGAAGCTGAATCTTACCAGATCGAAAGCCATTGTGGGACAGATTCGACTATCGTTCTGTCCTGGTTTCAAAAACCCCCGTGCCATTGGGCAACTTTTGCGGCAAATCGAGTATCGTTTATCGTGGACCAGGTAGGCACTGACATTTGGAATCACCTGGATTGTTGTTGTCGATTTTGTTGTCATTCCTCATGACAAATTTGGTCGAAGCCAATGGATTTATTTGGTCCTTATTCGAAGTGCGAGTGGCCGAAATTCGAACTGCCAATGGCGTTCTAATACGGCCAATTGTGAAGCTCGTGCGGCTTTCTAATCCAGAGCATTACTAATTCGTTCTCTCGTTTCCTGTTGTGTGCTTGTCGTTTTTATTTACAGAGAGTCTAATACCCCGTAGGCTAATTTTCGAACGCCTAAGAGACAAACTCATCGGAAAAAGCTGGCAACAAGAAGGAACCCACTCACATCAAACGAAAAAGAAGAGCGCAACCCACGACCAGGCTCTCATGTTCAGTACCAGCCATAAACCTTATATTTCGTATATTATACCTGAATTACTTTATTTTTATGCGCAAATAATATTGTAATATTAACCCATATAATATATACCCTGACTTGTTAATTTTTATCTCTGACCAGGTGACTTCCCGGTCCTCTTGTTGCAATGTTGCAAGGGGGGCGGGATGTTCACGCTGGCCACCCTACTTTTAAGTTTAGATTTAAGATTTGTTAAAGTGTATAAACCACCCCTGCATTAGTATAAATTAATTGTGAATTATAAAGAATTAAACGAAAAGAGATCACTACTCGATCCACCCCCGAACCCGAAGGTACGTTTTGTGTACATAAATAAATAATAATTGATTATTTAAACTAATATCTTTGTATTTTATTTCCCGTATTCTCGCAAAATATTTTGTTTTATTGCTCTACCCCAAATCCCCCCGAAAAAAAAAATAATAATAATAATAATAATAATAATGATAATAATAATAATAATAATAATAATAATAATAATAATAATAATAATAATAATAATAATAATAATAATAATAATAATAAAATAAGTTATTATAAATACTATATTATAAATATTTTTATAAGGTAAATAAATTTAAAAAGAAATATTAAATGTAATAATTTGAAATGTTAAAATTTTAAATAATGAGTTTTATAATAAAAAAAAAATGTTTAAAACAGAAATTTCGCAATTGTGATTATGTCAATATAAAACATATAGTGTCAAGAATATCTGCTGAAATAATTGTACCTAAAATACTACTTAAAGAAATGAAAAGAAATTGTAATATCACAGTACTTTTGTACTAAAATTTATGATTAAGACTTAACCTAGAAATTACACTATATATTATAATTATTGAATTTAACATTATTTCCTAGAAGATCTTGAATATATATACATCATATAGCAACCACATCATCGACATCATGCTGGAGGCCTTCATCATCAGTTCGCATGATTTTGTAAGTCAACAATGATCTTTTATATTTGAATTATTAAATTAAATTAATAAATGCTAAAAGAAACCACAACCCATTAGATCGCTAGCATACTTTTCTGTCTCACTGTACATTAACATATGTTTGTTATGTATTTTCATATTTAATAACATTATGGTTTTGTTCCAATTCCAAAATGTTTCTATATTGCTTGCGATCGTATCTTTCAAATTTCTTTTGGTTTTTGTTTCTTTTACATTTACTTTGTTAACCCATTGAGGTTCGACATAAATATTAAAGTCATTAAATGTTATAATTGAATATAATTTGTTGAATTTTGTATATATATATATATATATATATATATATTTTTTACCGTACTACATCAATTGAATTATATATATATATATTTACTTTTTCTAAATCATATTTGAATATGCTTAAGATTAGATACAATAGTTATAATTATTGTTAGAATTAATGAATTTTATAAATAAGTATTTAAATAGAATGCGAATTTAAGATTTTAAAATAGGGGTGTTTTCGAAAAGGGAAGATATAGATTAGTGCTAGACGTAGGCTAAATTTGGGGTTTCCACAAAACACTTTCTTTTGCCTAGGAAACTTGGAAGGCGTGGGTTATGAGGCAACATCCCTCAACAACAACAGAGGTGATGATATTTATCTGAGAGTTTTGCATAACCTGCATAATCACTGCACGCGTATATTTTTACATGAGCGGTTCAACATTCATGTTAGATACATGTTATTTACATTTACTTCTGCTTTTAGTCTAGTAGTAGTACAATACTATTACAATACAGTACAATACACTGGTTAAAATGATTTTAATCAACATTTTTGTTACTAAGAAAGTAAAAACCGAAATTTACTTGGAGACGAATAATTCAGCAGACCTGCAGATTATTGCAAGGAGAACGGGACATACAAAATTATTAACGTATTCATTGGATATTAAATAATTAATAAATATTTATTTATTTAAATTTTCTTTTATTTATTATATAAATATTATAAACTAGAAAGAAAAAATAATACAGCAATCATTATTATAATGGGATAAACAACAGCAATGAGATAAACAACAAAAAAACAAACAACAAATAAAAAATGCAAATACGTCAAGAAAAAAGAATAAAATAAATAAAAGCATAACATTTCACAAATCAACAACATGAGTTTACGGTACCCTACATCACGCACTCGCTGATCAACGGCACCATGAAGTCAGACTCGAGGTGAACCTACTCACTTTCAATCAAAGAATGGCTAATCCACGCTTGCTGTCATTGCCACAAGCCGTTACATTTAAAACGAATGCATTTTCTGCCATAGACATGCCAACAGAATATAATATTTGAACTAAGATCATCATGAACAAAAACCATAACATTAAACAACGCTTCATATTCTGTCATGGACTTGCCAACATAACATACTATTCGAACTAAGGTAATCAGGGGTGACGACCATAACATCAGCTTTCGCTGTATCACCCGGAAGTTTTTTCCCAAGGGAGAAGCTTCTGGAAGCAACAGCCGAACTGTTACAACAATAACCATAACATCAAAAAGTGTTGCATGTTCTAGCATACTCACATTCATTGTACTCACGCTTATAAATCACAGTTGTATTGAGCATGAATGAATCAGATATTGTTTAAAAGCGAAACGAAACGATTCATTGCTAATCTCTGATATACATACATAATTGGTCATTATAACTCTTCAGTCAGCTTCTCACACCACTTATGTTTTATACATGTGTTTATACATATATTTTATACATGAGGAGCGGGACCTACAGTTTAAACTCGAATCCGAGCGACAGGTTTTTGAGAAACTCTTCATGGCAATTTTATTTACTCTCAGAGATTTTGCCAGAAATCTGCTGAGAGGAAGTCGCCGAAGAAATATTTTTTGTTTTGTTTCATATATTAGTTTTGATGTCCGACCGGGGTGGTCCAAACATCAAGAATCAGTGAAAAAGCTTGTCTCCACATACCTTATTAGAGAGAGGGAAACTTCTCAAAATAAGCAACAATCAAATGTAAGACTATATTCATTCATTGCATATAGCTTGTAATATTATTATTTTTAATTAATATTTTAGTTTTGATGTCATTTGATATTTTAAATGGAAACAAACTATTAACTACAGTATTGAATTCCTATAGTACCTGCGCGTTTAGGTAATAGGGCTTGTATTTTATGCTGAAAAATGTTTTACATACTACAAAGAAGGTTACAATTTTGAGAACAACTACCCTTGAAAAATTTTTCTTTGTGGTTATTACATTCTTTAGGAAACCTTTCATAACGATTTTGTATTTCAATTGTGTTAGAGTATTCGGGCTTCTGGTTAAAATGATTTTAATCAATATTTTTGTTACTAAGAAAGAAAAAACCGAAATTTACTTGGAGACGAAAAATTTCGCAGACCTGCAGATTATTGCAAGGAGAACGGAACATACAAAATTATTAACATATTCATTGGATATTAAATATTAATAACGTTCAATATACTACTTATTTATTTAAATTTTCTTTTATTTATTATACAAATATTATAAACTAGAAAGAAAAAATAATACAGCAATCATTATTATAATGGGATAAAAAACAGCAATAAATAAACAACAAAAAAAACAAACAACAAATAAAAAATGCAAATACGTCAAGAAAAAAGAATAAAATAAATAAAAGCATAACATTAGGGTACCGTAAAATCAACAACATGAGTTTACGGTACCCTACATCACGCACTCGCTGATCATCGGCACCATGAAGTCAAACTCGAGGTGAACCTACTCACTTTCAATCAAAGAATGGCTAATCCACGCTTGCTGTCATTGCCACAAACCGTAACATTTAAAACGGATGCATTTTCTGCCATAGACATGCCAACAGAATATACTATTTGAACTAAGATCATCATGGACAAAAACCATAACATCAAAAAACGCTTCATATTCTGTCATGGACTCGCCAACATAACATACTATTCGAACTAAGGTAATCATGGGTGACAACCATAACATCAAAAAGTGTTGCACATTCTATCATACTCACATTCATTGTACTCACGCTTATAAATCACAGTTGTATTGAGCATGAATGAATCAGATATTGTCTAAAAGCGAACCACACGCGGACCATGGATATTTTACTCTCCTCCTAATCAAGTTTACCCCATCATGTCGTTTCAAGTCCCAACACTATTCGTTTCTTTTATGCATTCACTGCATTGGAATGCGAGCATTGGAACATTTTTCTTCAAGCCAGCTCCAACGCCCTATTTCTCTATAGTCACAAACCGTTCTGTCTTCTCTCAAATAGCCGAAGCTATTTGACCCCGTTGGGTGAGTGGCACCTATAATCGTAGTTGCTGAGAATTATTATGCGACAAATTTGTTAAGTCAAAACAGATTGTGACGAATGTTGGAACCCATGACGTTTAACAGATGGCTTGAGTTTGTCGATGATTACTCGTACATCGACAGGATTAACATCCCCCTTTGGGTTAATTTGAACCCTCAGCATGAAGTATTTCATGCATTTTGTGATGCTTCTGAGAAAGCATATGATGCCATTCTGTATAGTAGAGTCCTAACCCCGTTTGGTGAATTTGTCACCCACTTGCTGGTTGCCAAAACAAATTTCCGCCTGTATAAGTGTAAACTTTACCCCGTTTAGAGCTTTGCTGTGCAACTCTGTTGGCAAAAAATGGTATTTTCACTTTGTAAGAAGCTGAATCTTACCAGATCGAAAGCCATTGTGGGACAGATTCGACTATCGTTCTGTCCTGGTTTCAAAAACCCCCGTGCCATTGGGCAACTTTTGCGGCAAATCGAGTATCGTTTATCGTGGACCAGGTAGGCACTGACATTTGGAATCACCTGGATTGTTGTTGTCGATTTTGTTGTCATTCCTCATGACAAATTTGGTCGAAGCCAATGGATTTATTTGGTCCTTATTCGAAGTGCGAGTGGCCGAAATTCGAACTGCCAATGGCGTTCTAATACGGCCAATTGTGAAGCTCGTGCGGCTTTCTAATCCAGAGCATTACTAATTCGTTCTCTCGTTTCCTGTTGTGTGCTTGTCGTTTTTATTTACAGAGAGTCTAATACCCCGTAGGCTAATTTTCGAACGCCTAAGAGACAAACTCATCGGAAAAAGCTGGCAACAAGAAGGAACCCACTCACATCAAACGAAAAAGAAGAGCGCAACCCACGACCAGGCTCTCATGTTCAGTACCAGCCATAAACCTTATATTTCGTATATTATACCTGAATTACTTTATTTTTATGCGCAAATAATATTGTAATATTAACCCATATAATATATACCCTGACTTGTTAATTTTTATCTCTGGCCAGGTGACTTCTCGGTCCTCTTGTTGCAATGTTGCAAGGGGGGCGGGATGTTCACGCTGGCCACCCTACTTTTAAGTTTAGATTTAAGATTTGTTAAAGTGTATAAACCACCCCTGCATTAGTATAAATTAATTGTGAATTATAAAGAATTAAACGAAAAGAGATCACTACTCGAACCACCCCCGAACCCGAAGGTACGTTTTGTGTACATAAATAAATAATAATTGATTATTTAAACTAATATCTTTGTATTTTATTTCCCGTATTCTCGCAAAATATTTTGTTTTATTGCTCTACCCCAAATCCCCCCGAAAAAAATAATAATAATAATAATAATAATAATAATAATAATAATAATAATAATAATAATAATAAAATAATTTATTATAAATACTATATTATAAATATTTTTATGAGGTAAATAAATTTAAAAAGAAATATTAAATGTAATAATTTGAAATGTTAAAATTTTAAATAATGAGTTTTATAATAAAAAAAAAATGTTTAAAACAGAAATTTCGCAATTGTGATTATGTCAATATAAAACATATAGTGTCAAGAATATCTGCTGAAATAATTGTACCTAAAATACTACTTAAAGAAATGAAAAGAAATTGTAATATCACAGTACTTTTGTACTAAAATTTATGATTAAGACTTAACCTAGAAATTACACTATATATTATAATTATTGAATTTAACATTATTTCCTAGAAGATCTTGAATATATATACATCATATAGCAACCACATCATCGACATCATGCTGGAGGCCTTCATCATCAGTTCGCATGATTTTGTAAGTCAACAATGATCTTTTATATTTGAATTATTAAATTAAATTAATAAATGCTAAAAGAAACCACAACCCATTAGATCGCTGGCATACTTTTCTGTCTCACTGTACATTAACATATGTTTGTTATGTATTTTCATATTTAATAACATTATGGTTTTGTTCCAATTCCAAAATGTTTCTATATTGCTTGCGATCGTATCTTTCAAATTTCTTTTGGTTTTTGTTTCTTTTACATTTACTTTGTTAACCCATTGAGGTTCGACATAAATATTAAAGTCATTAAATGTTATAATTGAATATAATTTGTTGAATTTTGTATATATATATATATATATATATATATTTTTTACCGTACTACATCAATTGAATTATATATATATATATTTACTTTTTCTAAATCATATTTGAATATGCTTAAGATTAGATACAATAGTTATAATTATTGTTAGAATTAATGAATTTTATAAATATGTATTTAAATAGAATGCGAATTTAAGATTTTAAAATAGGGGTGTTTTCGAAAAGGGAAGATATAGATTAGTGCTAGACGTAGGCTAAATTTGGGGTTTCCACAAAACACTTTCTTTTGCCTAGGAAACTTGGAAGGCGTGGGTTATGAGGCAACATCCCTCAACAACAACAGAGGTGATGATATTTATCTGAGAGTTTTGCATAACCTGCATAATCACTGCACGCGTATATTTTTACATGAGCGGTTCAACATTCATGTTAGATACATGTTATTTACATTTACTTCTGCTTTTAGTCTAGTAGTAGTACAATACTATTACAATACAGTACAATACAATGGTTAAAATGATTTTAATCAACATTTTTGTTACTAAGAAAGTAAAAACCGAAATTTACTTGGAGACGAATAATTCAGCAGACCTGCAGATTATTGCAAGGAGAACGGGACATACAAAATTATTAACGTATTCATTGGATATTAAATAATTAATAAATATTTATTTATTTAAATTTTCTTTTATTTATTATATAAATATTATAAACTAGAAAGAAAAAATAATACAGCAATCATTATTATAATGGGATAAACAACAGCAATGAGATAAACAACAAAAAAACAAACAACAAATAAAAAATGCAAATACGTCAAGAAAAAAGAATAAAATAAATAAAAGCATAACATTTCACAAATCAACAACATGAGTTTACGGTACCCTACATCACGCACTCGCTGATCAACGGCACCATGAAGTCAGACTCGAGGTGAACCTACTCACTTTCAATCAAAGAATGGCTAATCCACGCTTGCTGTCATTGCCACAAGCCGTTACATTTAAAACGAATGCATTTTCTGCCATAGACATGCCAACAGAATATAATATTTGAACTAAGATCATCATGAACAAAAACCATAACATTAAACAACGCTTCATATTCTGTCATGGACTTGCCAACATAACATACTATTCGAACTAAGGTAATCAGGGGTGACGACCATAACATCAGCTTTCGCTGTATCACCCGGAAGTTTTTTCCCAAGGGAGAAGCTTCTGGAAGCAACAGCCGAACTGTTACAACAATAACCATAACATCAAAAAGTGTTGCATGTTCTAGCATACTCACATTCATTGTACTCACGCTTATAAATCACCGTTGTATTGAGCATGAATGAATCAGATATTGTTTAAAAGCGAAACGAAACGATTCATTGCTAATCTCTGATATACATACATAATTGGTCATTATAACTCTTCAGTCAGCTTCTCACACCACTTATGTTTTATACATGTGTTTATACATATATTTTATACATGAGGAGCGGGACCTACAGTTTAAAGTCGAATCCGAGCGACAGGTTTTTGAGAAACTCTTCATGGCAATTTTATTTACTCTCAGAGATTTTGCCAGAAATCTGCTGAGAGGAAGTCGCCGAAGAAATATTTTTTGTTTTGTTTCATATATTAGTTTTGATGTCCGACCGGGGTGGTCCAAACATCAAGAATCAGTGAAAAAGCTTGTCTCCACATACCTTATTAGAGAGAGGGAAACTTCTCAAAATAAGCAACAATCAAATGTAAGACTATATTCATTCATTGCATATAGCTTGTAATATTATTATTTTTAATTAATATTTTAGTTTTGATGTCATTTGATATTTTAAATGGAAACAAACTATTAACTACACTATTGAATTCCTATAGTACCTGCGCGTTTAGGTAATAGGGCTTGTATTTTATGCTGAAAAATGTTTTACATACTACAAAGAAGGTTACAATTTTGAGAACAACTACCCTTGAAAAATTTTTCTTTGTGGTTATTACATTCTTTAGGAAACCTTTCATAACGATTTTGTATTTCAATTGTGTTAGAGTATTCGGGCTTCTGGTTAAAATGATTTTAATCAATATTTTTGTTACTAAGAAAGAAAAAACCGAAATTTACTTGGAGACGAAAAATTTCGCAGACCTGCAGATTATTGCAAGGAGAACGGAACATACAAAATTATTAACATATTCATTGGATATTAAATATTAATAACGTTCAATATACTACTTATTTATTTAAATTTTCTTTTATTTATTATACAAATATTATAAACTAGAAAGAAAAAATAATACAGCAATCATTATTATAATGGGATAAAAAACAGCAATAAATAAACAACAAAAAAAACAAACAACAAATAAAAAATGCAAATACGTCAAGAAAAAAGAATAAAATAAATAAAAGCATAACATTAGGGTACCGTAAAATCAACAACATGAGTTTACGGTACCCTACATCACGCACTCGCTGATCATCGGCACCATGAAGTCAAACTCGAGGTGAACCTACTCACTTTCAATCAAAGAATGGCTAATCCACGCTTGCTGTCATTGCCACAAACCGTAACATTTAAAACGGATGCATTTTCTGCCATAGACATGCCAACAGAATATACTATTTGAACTAAGATCATCATGGACAAAAACCATAACATCAAAAAACGCTTCATATTCTGTCATGGACTCGCCAACATAACATACTATTCGAACTAAGGTAATCATGGGTGACAACCATAACATCAAAAAGTGTTGCACATTCTATCATACTCACATTCATTGTACTCACGCTTATAAATCACAGTTGTATTGAGCATGAATGAATCAGATATTGTCTAAAAGCGAACCACACGCGGACCATGGATATTTTACTCTCCTCCTAATCAAGTTTACCCCATCATGTCGTTTCAAGTCCCAACACTATTCGTTTCTTTTATGCATTCACTGCATTGGAATGCGAGCATTGGAACATTTTTCTTCAAGCCAGCTCCAACGCCCTATTTCTCTATAGTCACAAACCGTTCTGTCTTCTCTCAAATAGCCGAAGCTATTTGACCCCGTTGGGTGAGTGGCACCTATAATCGTAGTTGCTGAGAATTATTATGCGACAAATTTGTTAAGTCAAAACAGATTGTGACGAATGTTGGAACCCATGACGTTTAACAGATGGCTTGAGTTTGTCGATGATTACTCGTACATCGACAGGATTAACATCCCCCTTTGGGTTAATTTGAACCCTCAGCATGAAGTATTTCATGCATTTTGTGATGCTTCTGAGAAAGCATATGATGCCATTCTCTATAGTAGAGTCCTAACCCCGTTTGGTGAATTTGTCACCCACTTGCTGGTTGCCAAAACAAATTTCCGCCTGTATAAGTGTAAACTTTACCCCGTTTAGAGCTTTGCTGTGCAACTCTGTTGGCAAAAAATGGTATTTTCACTTTGTAAGAAGCTGAATCTTACCAGATCGAAAGCCATTGTGGGACAGATTCGACTATCGTTCTGTCCTGGTTTCAAAAAACCCCGTGCCATTGGGCAACTTTTGCGGCAAATCGAGTATCGTTTATCGTGGACCAGGTAGGCACTGACATTTGGAATCACCTGGATTGTTGTTGTCGATTTTGTTGTCATTCCTCATGACAAATTTGGTCGAAGCCAATGGATTTATTTGGTCCTTATTCGAAGTGCGAGTGGCCGAAATTCGAACTGCCAATGGCGTTCTAATACGGCCAATTGTGAAGCTCGTGCGGCTTTCTAATCCAGAGCATTACTAATTTGTTCTCTCGTTTCCTGTTGTGTGCTTGTCGTTTTTATTTACAGAGAGTCTAATACCCCGTAGGCTAATTTTCGAACGCCTAAGAGACAAACTCATCGGAAAAAGCTGGCAACAAGAAGGAACCCACTCACATCAAACGAAAAAGAAGAGCGCAACCCACGACCAGGCTCTCATGTTCAGTACCAGCCATAAACCTTATATTTCGTATATTATACCTGAATTACTTTATTTTTATGCGCAAATAATATTGTAATATTAACCCATATAATATATACCCTGAATTGTTAATTTTTATCTCTGGCCAGGTGACTTCTCGGTCCTCTTGTTGCAATGTTGCAAGGGGGGCGGGATGTTCACGCTGGCCACCCTACTTTTAAGTTTAGATTTAAGATTTGTTAAAGTGTATAAACCACCCCCGCATTAGTATAAATTAATTGTGAATTATAAAGAATTAAACGAAAAGAGATCACTACTCGATCCACCCCCGAGCCCGAAGGTACGTTTTGTGTACATAAATAAATAATAATTGATTATTTAAACTAATATCTTTGTATTTTATTTCCCGTATTCTCGCAAAATATTTTTGTTTTATTGCTCTACCCCAAATCCCCCCGAAAAAATAATAATAATAATAATAATAATAATAATAATAATAATAATAATAATAATAATAATAATAATAATAATAATAACCCTACGGGGAGCCTGTAACCCCAATAGGGCGCGTCCCCAGGTGGCGGATAGGGGGGTGCCTCCCAGATATGGGTGGTAGGAGAAAAATCAAATATCTCCCGCGGACCAACAGGTAAAGTCCAAGCGCGACGGTCTCATATTGAGCGGCTTCTTGGCCAGCGTCTGACTCCATGTTAGGAGCGGCTGAATTACGAACCAAACTTGTCTTTGGTAGTTAGACGTTAAAGAAATACCCCTAATATGATTATGAATACGAGAAGAAATACAGAAGATACAAATATGCGATCCCCTGAGGAAGGGCCTCTATCTGCTGGAGCTGATCCTGGTGATAGAGCGATGGCGAGCGATCAGCGCCCAGGACGGCGTACGCGATCTGGGCGGGTTCAACCCGAAACTAACCCGACGATACAAAGAAACCGTACAGTACCAGAGGTTTCACCTGCTGCGAGTGCTACCCGTGGAAATCAACCAGGGCTCACTAATGCAGGTCTCCCAAGACAGCGCATAAAATGGACTGATGTCATGAATAGAGATATATTGCGCATTTATTACCGTGTCACTCATTGTGAACGTGACAGAAGCGGTTACGGGCAGAAACTATTTGAAGAATTTCACCTAATATACCCCCAACTTCAAGTGAACTCACAAATAGTCGCTGACCAGTATAGGACAATTATTAGGAAAAACCTAGTCCCACCACCTGAAAGGAATGCCATTAAACGTCGAATAAGCGACGAGCTTGAGCTGAACCCCAACACTCCGGGTACAGAGGAGTTACAGGAAGAAACATCAACTGAAAACCCTGCAGACTCGATTAATTCAGCTCCATCTATTGATATGAATACCCGGCCACATCGAAATGATATACAAAACTTCAGCGAAGACCTTGGAATAGAACTGAGAAGAGCAATGGCGATATTTGAAGGAACAACCCCAACGAATAGACCACTTCTTCCTAGAATAAACACCTCTAGAAAAGCTGCGAAGTTAATTGAGGTAATGAACAGGGAAGTAATCCCACCATACCTCCCGGACGTGAATGACTTAGAAGGTCTTCATCTTCTCATGTATTGTGCCGCTGTTGCAGTAGTCAAAACGTTAAAAATAAAATTTGACCATCGACCAATCAGAGGAAGGAAATTCGAGAAGGTAGTACCAGCATGGGAAAAACGGCTACTCCAGTCTATCGAAAAATTACGAAGAGACATAGCAAGGAGCAAATACCAGAAAGCTCAACAGAATTGTTGCAAATATTATCAGGCGACACCAAAGACATACCCAAAGGGATCAACCAAATAGTACACCAACCCAATGCCTGGATACTCTTAAACAAAAACTATCGGTGGCGTCCACAAGACTGTTGAGATACCGGACAAGTAGAGCCAGGAAGACTGATAATTTTACATTCTTCAGATCTGAGAAAGCCTTTTATAGAACCCTAAAAGAGGGTAATAACACTACTTCTTCCAATTATCCCTCAGCACAGCAGATATCCTCGTTTTGGAGTGAACAACTCTCCACTAGTATCAGTTACAACCCCGATGCAGATTGGATCAAATTAGAAGAAACCCGTCTCCAAAACCTTCCAGTTATGGATTTCCACAACATTGGGATAACAGAAATGCAAGGAATATTGCGTAAGCTGATGAACTGGAAATCACCCGGTCCAGACAAACTTCAGAACTTCTGGTTAAAAAGACTCACCTGTGTGCATTGTAGGCTAACGGAGATGATAAATAACGCTATTCAACACCCCCATGAGATGCCTTATTTCCTAACTCAGGGAATAACTTACTTATTGGAAAAAGATCCGAGTCGCAGACATGACGCTTCTAAATTCCGGCAATCACCTGCCTGCCAACTTTATACAAACTTATAACATCATGTTTGGCATTACGAATTAGCATGCATTGTGACCAAAATAATATAGTCGCAGAACAACAAAAGGGGTGCAGAAAGGGTTCAATGGGATGTAAGGAACAACTAACCATTGATTCAGTACTATGTGAACAGGCTTACTTGAAGCAAAGAAACATTTCAATGGCATACATAGACTACAGAAAGGCTTTTGATTCTGTGCCTCATGGGTGGCTACTAAAGGTGTTGGAAATGTATAAGGTTCATCCCACAATAGTCACCTTCCTGAGCCACATTATGAAGGATTGGAGAACTAGAGTCTCACTAAGAACACCAACAGAACAAATAGAGACAACTGAAATTCCAATCAAGCGAGGCATATTCCAAGGTGATTCACTAAGTCCGATATGGTTTGTACTGTGTCTAAATCCGCTCTCAAATCTCCTTGACTCAACACGATATGGCTTTGAGATCAAGTACAATGGCGAGAAACTCTATAACTCTGTTATTTATGGATGATATAAAGCTTTATGGCTCTAATCAACACCAAATCACATGCCTACTTAACATAGTTGAATCGTTCTCCAGGGATATCAGTATGGAATTTGGTATTGACAAATGCAAAACCCTACATGCCATCAGAGGAAAATTGCAGGAGATACGCCACGATCACCAAGATGGAAGAATGATGGAAGCAATGATGAACGGTGAAACCTATAAATACCTGGGTATGAGGCAAGCTATTCGCATTGAACAGGGCCAATTGGAGAAAGAGCTGGCCAAAGAATTTACTAAGCGAGTCAGGAGAATCTTAAAGACCAGCCTGAATGCGAGAAATATGGTCAAAGCTATTAATACTTATGCAACAACAGCTCTAAGTTATTCGTTCGGTGTAATAAATTGGAGCAACACTGATATAGAGGCCCTGCAGCGAAAATGTAGAGTGTTAATGGCGAAGGCACGTAAACATCATCCGAAATCAGCAGTTGAAAGAACACTGCTACCGAGAAGCATGGGTGGAAGAGGACTAAAAGACATTAATAATCAGAGGAAACAGCAGATTGAGGGTTTGCGGAAATTCTTTGTAGAAAAGGCCGCAACATCCCCCTTACACAGTGCGGTCTGTAGGGTAGATAACACTACACCTCTTCTCCTCAGCCAGAACCACACTGATGAATTACTTTCGACGAATCAATGCAAACTGCAGGCATGGATGAGTAAACCCCTCCATGGTAGGCACCCTTATGAGGCTAGCCAAGATCATGTCGACACAAAATCCTCGAACTATTGGCTAGTTGAAGGACGAATGTTCCCTGAGACTGAGGATTTTATGATAGCAATCCAGGATCAAGTAATTGCAACGAGAAACTACCTAAAAACTATAGTCAGGGATGAAACTATAATTAATGATTCCTGTCGATATGGTTGCAGTTCAGGTGAAACTATACACCATATAACATCAGGGTGTACGTGTTTAGCGGGGACGGAATATATTGACCGCCACAACGCTGTTGTTAAGATTGTACACCAACAACTTGCATTAAAGCACTCCTTGAGTACTGCAGAACAAGTACCGTATTATAAATACAATCCTGATGCTGTACTGGAAAACGCTGGGTACCGACTGTATTGGGATCGTACCATCTTGACCGATAGAAGTATACCAGCAAATAGGCCAGACCTTATGCTGATGGATAAGGAACAACGGATGGTATGGCTCATAGATGTTGCTATACCAAACAACAACAACTTGACAGCGAAATATCAGGAAAAAATAAGCAAATACAGTGTACTGACCGAGCCTATTAGGCGACAATGGAACATTAACTCTGTGAGGATTATACCAATCATAATTTCGAGCACAGGTCTGATCCCAAAATCCTTACACAACAGCCTGAAGGAGCTCGGGATGCCGGAACAGCTATGGCAGATAATGCAAAAGGCAGTGATAATGGCTACAACACGAATTGTCCGAAAGTTTATGGGGAATTGAATTAATAGATTGAATTAAATGAAATCAAAATAGATATAAGTATTACATGTATATTAAGATTTGCGCTGTGATTTTTATTAATCTGTGCAGTTTTTAAAAAATTCACACTTAACATTTTAATTTGTAACTTTAGAATTTAAGTTGAATTGTATCCAATTAGTCTGAATTGAGAATAAAGAGAATAATAATAATAATAATAATAATAATAATAATAATAATAAAATAATTTATTATAAATACTATATTATAAATATTTTTATAAGGTAAATAAATTTAAAAAGAAATATTAAATGTAATAATTTGAAATGTTAAAATTTTAAATAATGAGTTTTATAATAAAAAAAAAAAAAATTTTTAAAACAGAAATTTCGCAATTGTGATTATGTCAATATAAAACATATAGTGTCAAGAATATCTGCTGAAATAATTGTACCTAAAATACTACTTAAAGAAATGAAAAGAAATTGTAATATCACAGTACTTTTGTACTAAAATTTATGATTAAGACTTAACCTAGAAATTACACTATATATTATAATTATTGAATTTAACATTATTTCCTAGAAGATCTTGAATATATATACATCATATAGCAACCACATCATCGACATCATGCTGGAGGCCTTCATCATCAGTTCGAATGATTTGGTAAGTCAACAATGATCTTTTATATTTGAATTATTAAATTAAATTAATAAATGCTAAAAGAAACCACAACCCATTAGATCGCTAGCATACTTTTCTGTCTCACTGTACATTAACATATGTTTGTTATGTATTTTCATATTTAATAACATTATGGTTTTGTTCCAATTCCAAAATGTTTCTATATTGCTTGCGATCGTATCTTTCAAATTTCTTTTGGTTTTTGTTTCTTTTACATTTACTTTGTTAACCCATTGAGGTTCGACATAAATATTAAAGTCATTAAATGTTATAATTGGATATAATTTGTTGAATTTTGTATATAGATATATATATATATTTTTACCGTACTACAATAATTGAATTATATATATATATATATTTACTTTTTCTAAATCATATTTGAATATGCTTAAGATTAGATACAATAGTTATAATTATTGTTAGAATTAATGAATTTTATAAATATGTATTTAAATAGAATGCGAATTTAAGATTTTAAAATAGGGGTGTTTTCGAAAAGGGAAGATATAGATTAGTGCTAGACGTAGGCTAAATTTGGGGTTTCCACAAAACACTTTCTTTTGCCTAGGAAACTTGGAAGGCGTGGGTTATGAGGCAACATCCCTCAACAACAACAGAGGTGATGATATTTATCTGAGAGTTTTGACTAACCCAAACCATAGTTAAACTTCCAAAATGGCTAGATTGGGGCCTAGTTAATTACTTTATTGATAATCTAGTCATCCCAGACCATACACCTTAAACACCATCACAAAATATGGAGTCTATAATAAATTTGTATTGTAGACAGATTTTGCTAGGAAAGGACCGAACTCCCCCACCCGACGGTTGCTAGCAACTCAATGGCTCCCGCAGTCCTCTTCCTGCATAATCACTGCACGCGTATATTTTTACATCAGCGGTTCAACATTCATGTTAGATACATGTTATTTACATTTACTTCTGCTTTTAGTCTAGTAGTAGTACAATAATATTACAATACAGTACAATACACTGGTTAAAATGATTTTAATCAATATTTTTGTTACTAAGAAAGTAAAAACCGAAATTTACTTGGAGACGAATAATTCAGCAGACCTGCAGATTATTGCAAATAGAACGGGACATACGAAATTATTAACATATTCATTGGATATTAAATATTAATAACGTTCAATATACTATTTATTTATTTAAATTTTCTTTTATTTATTATATAAATATTATAAACTAGAAAGAAAAAATAATACAACAATCATTATTATAATGGGATAAAAAACAGCAATGAGATAAACAACAAAAAAACAAACAACAAATAAAAAATGCAAATACGTCAAGAAAAAAGAATAAAATAAATAAAAGCATAACATTTCACAAATCAACAACATGAGTTTACGGTACCCTACATCACGCACTCGCTGATCAACGGCACCATGAAGTCAGACTCGAGGTGGACCCACTCACTTTCAATCAAAGAATGGCTAATCCACGCTTGCTGTCATTGCCACAAGCCGTTACATTTAAAACGAATGCATTTTCTGCCATAGACATGCCAACAGAATATAATATTTGAACTAAGATCATCATGGACAAAAACCATAACATTAAAAAACGCTTCATATTCTGTCATGGACTTGCCAACATAACATACTATTCGAACTAAGGTAATCAGGGGTGACGACCATAACATCAGCTTTCGCTGTATCACCCGGAAGTTTTTTCCCAAGGGAGAAGCTTCTGGAAGCAACAGCCGAACTGTTACAACAACAACCATAACATCAAAAAGTGTTGCATGTTCTAGCATACTCACATTCATTGTACTCACGCTTATAAATCACAGTTGTATTGAGCATGAATGAATCAGATATTGTTTAAAAGCGAAACGAAACGATTCATTGCTAATCTCTGATATACATACATAATTGGTCATTATAACTCTTCAGTCAGGATTACGACCTAGCTTCTCACACCACTTATGTTTTATACATGTGTTTATACATATATTTTATACATGAGGAGCGGGACCTACAGTTTAAAGTCGAATCCGAGCGACAGGTTTTTGAGAAACTCTTCATGGCAATTTTATTTACTCTCAGAGATTTTGCCAGAAATCTGCTGAGAGGAAGCCGCCGAAGAAATATTTTTTGTTTGTTTCATATATTAGTTTTGATGTCCGACAGGGGTGGTCCAAACATCAAGAATCAGTGAAAAAGCTTGTCTCCACATACCTTATTAGAGAAAAGGAAACTTCTCCAAATAAGCAACAATCAAATGTAAGACTATATTAATTCATTGCATATAGCTTGTAATATTATTATTTTTTATTAATATTTTAGTTTTGATGTCATTTGATATTTTAAATGGAAACAAACTATTAACTATAGTATTGAATTCCTATAGTACCTGCGCGTTTAGGTAATAGGGCTTGTATTTTATGCTGAAAAATGTTTTACATACTACAAAGAAGGTTACAATTTTGAGAACAACTACCCTTGAAAAATTTTTCTTTGTGGTTATTACATTCTTTAGGAAACCTTTCATAACGATTTTGTATTTCAATTGTGTTAGAGTATTCGGGCTTCTGGTTAAAATGATTTTAATCAATATTTTTGTTACTAAGAAAGTAAAAACCGAAATTTACTTGGAAAAATTCCGCAGACCTGCAGATTATTGCAAGGAGAACGGGACATACAAAATTATTAACATATTCATTGGATATTAAATATTAATAGCGTTCAATATACTACTTATCTATTTAAATTTTCTTTTATTTATTATATAAATATTATAAACTAGAAAGAAAAAATAATACAGCAATCATTATTATAATGGGATAAAAAACAGCAATAAATAAACAACAAAAAAAACAAACCACAAATAAAAAATGCAAATACGTCAAGAAAAAAGAATAAAATAATTAAAAGCATAACATTTCACAAATCAACAACATGAGTTTACGGTACCCTACATCACGCACTCGCTGATCATCGGCACCATGAAGTCAAACTCGAGGTGAACCTACTCACTTTCAATCAAAGAATGGCTAATCCACGCTTGCTGTCATTGCCACAAACCGTAACATTTAAAACGGATGCATTTTCTGCCATAGACATGCCAACAGAATATACTATTTGAACTAAGATCATCATGGACAAAAACCATAACATCAAAAAACGCTTCATATTCTGTCATGGACTCGCCAACATAACATACTATTCGAACATACTATTCATATGTGACAACCATAATATCAAAAAGTGTTGCATGTTCTAGCATACTCACATTCATTGTACTCACGCTTATAAATTACCGTTGTATTGAGATTTCAGATATTGTTT
Organism: Sarcophaga rosellei; assembly: GCA_930367235.1. Lineage (NCBI taxonomy): Eukaryota > Metazoa > Arthropoda > Insecta > Diptera > Sarcophagidae > Sarcophaga > Sarcophaga rosellei. The sequence continues at coordinate 122,022 of CAKNFA010000084.1, read as the reverse complement.
AAAAGCGAAACGAAACGATTCATTGCTAATCTCTGATATACATACATAATTGGTCATTACAACTCTTCAGTCAGGATTACGACCTAGCTTCTCACACCACTTATGTTTTATACATGTGTTTATACATGTATTTTATACATGAGGAGCGGGACCTACAGTTTAAAGTCGAATCCGAGCGACAGGTTTTTGAGAAACTCTTCACGGCAATTTTATTTACTCTCAGAGATTTTGCCAGAAATCTGCTGAGAGGAAGTTGTATTGTACTGTATTGTAATAGTATTGTACTACTACTAGACTAAAAGCAGACGTAAATGTAAATAACATGTATCTAACATGAATGTTGAACCGCTGATGTAAAAATATACGCTGTGCAGTGATTATGCAGGAAGAGGACTGCGGGAGCCATTGAGTTGCTAGCAACAGTCGGGTGGGGGAGTTCGGTCCTTTCCTAGCAAAATCTGTCTACAATACAAATTTATTATAGACTCCCTATTTTGTGATGGTGTTTAAGGTGTATGGTCTGGGATGACTAGATTATCAATAAAGTAATTAACTAGGCCCCAATCTAGTCATTTTGGAAGTTTAACTATGGTTTGGGTTAGTCAAAACTCTCAGACAAATATCATCACCTCTGTTGTTGTTGAGGGATGTTGCCTCATAACCCACACCTTCCAAGTTTCCTAGGCAAAAGAAAGTATTTTGTGGAAACCCCAAATTTAAACCTACGTCTAGCACTAATCTATATCTTCCCTTTTCGAAAACACCCCTATTATAAAATCTTAAATTCGCATTCTATTTAAATTACAAATTTATTAAATTCATTAATTTTACAATATTTATAATGGTCTTCCTAACCTTAAGCATATTCAAATATAATTTAGAAAAAAATAAATATATATGTATAATTCAATTATTGTAGTACAAAAAAAAATATATATATATCAATATACAATATTCTATAAATTATATGAAATTTAAATACGAAAACAATTTAACAATGGGTTATATCCTTGTAAATGTAAAAGAAACCAAAACCAAAAGAATTTTATAGGCTTTTTACACTGAGCTTCATCTTTCATCAATTGGCAAGATGACAACATCTTCCCATAAGAAATATACAGAGCAAAAAAGCGTCATCTTTCATCATCTTCACAAGATGTTCCTATCTCATTTTGTTCCACTCATCATCTTTCGATTATTTTAGTGTCATCACTAAAAAAATTACATTTGTTTACATGTATAAAAAAATTAAATGTCACAAAATGCCCTACAAAACTCATACAAAATAATGCAAACACTACTAGTGGAAACGCCAAAAAGTCACCCTATAGTGCTATACTCAGATAAAGACCCCAGCGTATAAAGTGCTATGGCCACACGTTTATCTAATAGAATAGATTTCCGACAGTTTGTGTCCTTTTTTCTTAAACACTCCAACCAATTCACCAGTAATGAAAAGGTTGTCCTATCTACTCGAAAGCTTTCTTTAAAAAATTCTGGACTACTATTTGGAACGTCTCTCTCCCAGAAAGTTCCATACCGAATCTAAAGTTATTAAAATATATGTGTATTTAAAAACAAATTTAAGAATTCCAGATATAAAAAAAAAGTTATTACAACTGACCAAAAACTTCGTCGATTTAAGGCACGTGCAATTGGTAAGATTTCTTCATCTTCCATAATAAAGTCATTGTCTATAATAACATGAACCAGATCCGTATATTGTTTTAATAATTGATTATGCTCTTCAAGTGCAATTATTAATCCGATAATTGAAGAATTTTTCATATTACTTTTTTCCATAAATTATAAGCAGATTTCATGTATTTAAAATGAAAGATAAGAGATGATGCAAATGTAAACAACTTTTTTCATTTTTATCATCTTCCACTCATTCCTCTAAGATGATGCTAAGTGTAAAAAGGCTATTAAAAGATACGATCGCAAGCATTATGGGAACAATTTGGGTTTTGAACAAGACAATAATGTTATTAAAAATGAAAATACATAACAAACCTCTGTTAATGTACAGAGGGACAGAAAAGTATGCTAGCGATTTAATTGGTTGTGGTTTCTTTTAGCTTTTATTAAGTTAAATTGAATAATTAAAATAAAAGATCATTATTGACTTACCAAATCAATCGAACTAATGATGAAGGCCTCCAGCATGATGTCGATGATGTGGTTGCTATATGATGTGTAGTATATATATTCAAAATCTTTTAGGAAATAATGCTAAATTCAAGAATTATAATTTATAGGTTAATTTCTAGGTTAGGTCTTAATCTAATATTAGTCTTAATAATTTTAATTCAAAATTTCTGTGATATTACGTATTTTTTCCATTTTTAGGTAGTCATTTAAATACAAGTACATATTTCAATAGGATATAAATATAGGAAAAGGATTTTATGTTGCTATAATCAAAATTGAGAGATTTCTCTTTTCAACTTTAAACGTTTTCATTATAAACTCATTATTTAAAATTTTAACAATTCAAATTATTACATCTAATATTTCTTTTCACTTTATGTTCATTCAAAATAATTATGCTTTTTTTTCAGCATTCTTTTTACAAATATAAGTAAGTAAATTCATTATTTATTCGTATAAAACATAATTTCATTATTTGATTCACTTTTATAATAATGCATGTGACTTTTTATAACAAATAAGTAAAAATTAAGACACTTTATTAATAATAATCTTTAATAAGTACGTATAAAATTCATTAAATAAAATATAATATCTACGTTTAAAATTCAGCCATGTTGCCGTGGAGTAATAAATTGTCACATCGGGATATTTCTGGATTAAATGATGCACATGATCTTCATGCAAATTCAGTTAAAGATGACTTCTGGCAAAGATTATTACAGGCTCTTCTGGTCTAATAGCAAACTTCTTGGAGGTTAGGATTTCTGGATTCACAATTCTATGACCGCCAATAAAAATTCTTTGTCATATTCATTCCGAATAGAATAGGAGACATCGTTCTATATACAGTTTCACTTTCTTTGTATTTTATTCTGTTTTATCTTTATTTAACGCACAAAAACTTTACTTGAGTCACATTTTAATAAAATTTATTACTAATCAAGATGTTCACGATGTGAACACTTTGAAAATCAAAAGCAAAAGCGATGATCGATGTGAACACTTTGAAGTTCACCACAAAAAGAGATCGATTAAGATCGCGTGATCACCCACGCTAAGTCGTTTCTAGATCATTCGATTATATTAATAGGAATAAAACCGCTTGTTCGAAAATAACTGTATATATTAAAGTTTGAAGCTTCCAATTTCGAAATTCCATTATATGAAAAAAATACGACCCTGCGAAGTTTCTAAAATTTGCACTATGGCAACCCCAATCCTATTTTCTGTTTTTCTCATCTGGTTCTTTTTCTAAATGGTATTTACTACATTATAAAGTAAGTGTGCTGAGTATCATTATATTTAGGTACTTAACCCGTTATGAACCAACAAAAAAATCAAAGTAACCAATTATGTCACTGCTTTGCGATGTGAATGTATATTTATGAAAAATGAAAAAAAATAGTGAATCAAAACGACCATTACAAAGTCGCCGAAGAAATATTTTCAAATTTTCGTTTTGATGTCTGACCTGGGATTCGAACTCGGGCCTTTCGTCTAATAAGCCAATACACTACCTACTAGACCACGGCGACTTCTAAATCTAAATCTTTTAAAATAATTGGTGAAATTAGTTAAACATAACTTTACTGCTAATATATCGCCATCCCTTTGACATTTTGAAATATCGCACAATTTTCTGATTAAAAGCTGCAATTTCTCGTCAATGGTTCTGGTGTTCAATTCCTTTACAATTTGGAATAATTGTAATCGTGTATAAATATTTTACATCTTATATCTCGAAGTTACGAAAGAGTTATGATAAAAAAAATGTTGTAATCACCCACATACATATATGTTTCAATAACGGGGCACATAAGTGGCCCATATATTTTTTACTTACCTGGGACAGAATATACTATTTGAACTAAGATCATCATGGACAAAACCATAACATCAAAAAACGCTTCATATTCTGTCATGGACTCGCCAACATAACATAACATCATAAAGTGTTGCATGTTCTAGCATACTCACATTCATTGTACTCACGCTTATAAATCACCGTTGTATTGAGCATGAATGAATCAGATATTGTTTAAAAGCGAAACGAAACGATTCATTGCTAATCTCTGATATACATACATAATTGGTCATTATAACTTTTCAGTCAGGATTACGACATAGCTTCTCACACCACTTATGTTTTATACATGTTTTTATACATGTATTTTATACATGAGGAGCGGGACCTACAGTTTAAACTCGAATCCGAGCGACAGGTTTTTGAGAAACTCTTCATGGCAATTTTATTTACTCTCAGAGATTTTGCTTTTTTGTCTTGTTTCATATATTAGTTTTGATGTCCGACCGGGGTGGTCCCAACATCAAGAATCAGTGAAAAAGCTTGTCTCCACATACCTTATTAGAGAGAGGGAATCTTCTCAAAATAAGCAGCAATCAAATGTAAGACTATATTCATTCATTGCATATAGCTTGTAATATTATTATTTTTTTATTAATATTTTAGTTTTGATGTCATATGATATATTAAATGGAAACAAACTATTAACTATACTATTGCATTCCTATACTACCTGCGCGTTTAGGTAATAGGGCTTGTATTTTATGCTGAAAAATGTTTTACATACTACAAAGAAGGTTACAATTTTGAGAACAACTACCCTTGAAAAATTTTTCTTTGTGGTTATTACATTCTTTAGGAAACCTTTCATAACGATTTTGTATTTCAATTGTGTTAGAGTATTCAGGCTCCTGGTTAAAATGATTTTAATCAATATTTTTGTTACTAAGAAAGTAAAAACCGAAATTTACTTGGAGACGAATAATTCAGCAGACCTGCAGATTATTGCAAGGAGAACTGGACATACAAAATTATTAACATATTCATTGGATATTAAATATTAATAACGTTCAATATACTATTTATTTATTTAAATTTTCTTTTATTTATTATATAAATGTTATAAATTAGAAAGAAAAAATAATACAGCAATCATTATTATAATGGGATTAAAAACAGCAATGAGATAAACAACAAATAAAAAATGCAAATACGTCAAGAAAAAAGAATAAAATAAATAAAAGCATAACATTTCACAAATCAACAACATGAGTTTACGGTACCCTACATCACGCACTCGCTGATCATCGGCACCATGAAGTCAGACTCGAGGTGAACCTATCAAAGAATGGCTAATCCACGCTTGCTGTCATTGCCACAAACCGTAACATTTAAAACGGATGCATTTTCTGCCATAGATATGCCAACAGAATATACTATTTGAACTAAGATCATCATGGACAAAAACCATAACATCAAAAAACGCTTCATATTCTGTCATGGACTCGCCAACATAACATACTATTCGAACATACTATTCATATGTGCCAACCATAATATCAAAAAGTGTTGCATGTTCTAGCATACTCACATTCATTGTACTCACGCTTATAAATTACCGTTGTATTGAGATTTCAGATATTGTTTAAAAGCGAAACGAAACGATTCATTGCTAATCTCTGATATACATACATAATTGGTCATTACAACTCTTCAGTCAGGATTACGACCTAGCTTCTCACACCACTTATGTTTTATACATGTGTTTATACATGTATTTTATACATGAGGAGCGGGACCTACAGTTTAAAGTCGAATCCGAGCGACAGGTTTTTGAGAAACTCTTCACGGCAATTTTATTTACTCTCAGAGATTTTGCCAGAAATCTGCTGAGAGGAAGTTGTATTGTACTGTATTGTAATAGTATTGTACTACTACTAGACTAAAAGCAGACGTAAATGTAAATAACATGTATCTAACATGAATGTTGAACCGCTGATGTAAAAATATACGCTGTGCAGTGATTATGCAGGAAGAGGACTGCGGGAGCCATTGAGTTGCTAGCAACAGTCGGGTGGGGGAGTTCGGTCCTTTCCTAGCAAAATCTGTCTACAATACAAATTTATTATAGACTCCCTATTTTGTGATGGTGTTTAAGGTGTATGGTCTGGGATGACTAGATTATCAATAAAGTAATTAACTAGGCCCCAATCTAGTCATTTTGGAAGTTTAACTATGGTTTGGGTTAGTCAAAACTCTCAGACAAATATCATCACCTCTGTTGTTGTTGAGGGATGTTGCCTCATAACCCACACCTTCCAAGTTTCCTAGGCAAAAGAAAGTATTTTGTGGAAACCCCAAATTTAAACCTACGTCTAGCACTAATCTATATCTTCCCTTTTCGAAAACACCCCTATTATAAAATCTTAAATTCGCATTCTATTTAAATTACAAATTTATTAAATTCATTAATTTTACAATATTTATAATGGTCTTCCTAACCTTAAGCATATTCAAATATAATTTAGAAAAAAATAAATATATATGTATAATTCAATTATTGTAGTACAAAAAAAAATATATATATATCAATATACAATATTCTATAAATTATATGAAATTTAAATACGAAAACAATTTAACAATGGGTTATATCCTTGTAAATGTAAAAGAAACCAAAACCAAAAGAAATTTATAGGCTTTTTACACTGAGCTTCATCTTTCATCAATTGGCAAGATGACAACATCTTCCCATAAGAAATATACAGAGCAAAAAAGCGTCATCTTTCATCATCTTCACAAGATGTTCCTATCTCATTTTGTTCCACTCATCATCTTTCGATTATTTTAGTGTCATCACTAAAAAAATTACATTTGTTTACATGTATAAAAAAATTAAATGTCACAAAATGCCCTACAAAACTCATACAAAATAATGCAAACACTACTAGTGGAAACGCCAAAAAGTCACCCTATAGTGCTATACTCAGATAAAGACCCCAGCGTATAAAGTGCTATGGCCACACGTTTATCTAATGGAATAGATTTCCGACAGTTTGTGTCCTTTTTTCTTAAACACTCCAACCAATTCACCAGTAATGAAAAGGTTGTCCTATCTACTCGAAAGCTTTCTTTAAAAAATTCTGGACTACTATTTGGAACGTCTCTCTCCCAGAAAGTTCCATACCGAATCTAAAGTTATTAAAATATATGTGTATTTAAAAACAAATTTAAGAATTCCAGATATAAAAAAAAAGTTATTACAACTGACCAAAAACTTCGTCGATTTAAGGCACGTGCAATTGGTAAGATTTCTTCATCTTCCATAATAAAGTCATTGTCTATAATAACATGAACCAGATCCGTATATTGTTTTAATAATTGATTATGCTCTTCAAGTGCAATTATTAATCCGATAATTGAAGAATTTTTCATATTACTTTTTTCCATAAATTATAAGCAGATTTCATGTATTTAAAATGAAAGATAAGAGATGATGCAAATGTAAACAACTTTTTTCATTTTTATCATCTTCCACTCATTCCTCTAAGATGATGCTAAGTGTAAAAAGGCTATTAAAAGATACGATCGCAAGCATTATGGGAACAATTTGGGTTTTGAACAAGACAATAATGTTATTAAAAATGAAAATACATAACAAACCTCTGTTAATGTACAGAGGGACAGAAAAGTATGCTAGCGATTTAATTGGTTGTGGTTTCTTTTAGCTTTTATTAAGTTAAATTGAATAATTAAAATAAAAGATCATTATTGACTTACCAAATCAATCGAACTAATGATGAAGGCCTCCAGCATGATGTCGATGATGTGGTTGCTATATGATGTGTAGTATATATATTCAAAATCTTTTAGGAAATAATGCTAAATTCAAGAATTATAATTTATAGGTTAATTTCTAGGTTAGGTCTTAATCTAATATTAGTCTTAATAATTTTAATTCAAAATTTCTGTGATATTACGTATTTTTTCCATTTTTAGGTAGTCATTTAAATACAAGTACATATTTCAATAGGATATAAATATAGGAAAAGGATTTTATGTTGCTATAATCAAAATTGAGAGATTTCTCTTTTCAACTTTAAACGTTTTCATTATAAACTCATTATTTAAAATTTTAACAATTCAAATTATTACATCTAATATTTCTTTTCACTTTATGTTCATTCAAAATAATTATGCTTTTTTTTCAGCATTCTTTTTACAAATATAAGTAAGTAAATTCATTATTTATTCGTATAAAACATAATTTCATTATTTGATTCACTTTTATAATAATGCATGTGACTTTTTATAACAAATAAGTAAAAATTAAGACACTTTATTAATAATAATCTTTAATAAGTACGTATAAAATTCATTAAATAAAATATAATATCTACGTTTAAAATTCAGCCATGTTGCCGTGGAGTAATAAATTGTCACATCGGGATATTTCTGGATTAAATGATGCACATGATCTTCATGCAAATTCAGTTAAAGATGACTTCTGGCAAAGATTATTACAGGCTCTTCTGGTCTAATAGCAAACTTCTTGGAGGTTAGGATTTCTGGATTCACAATTCTATGACCGCCAATAAAAATTCTTTGTCATATTCATTCCGAATAGAATAGGAGACATCGTTCTATATACAGTTTCACTTTCTTTGTATTTTATTCTGTTTTATCTTTATTTAACGCACAAAAACTTTACTTGAGTCACATTTTAATAAAATTTATTACTAATCAAGATGTTCACGATGTGAACACTTTGAAAATCAAAAGCAAAAGCGATGATCGATGTGAACACTTTGAAGTTCACCACAAAAAGAGATCGATTAAGATCGCGTGATCACCCACGCTAAGTCGTTTCTAGATCATTCGATTATATTAATAGGAATAAAACCGCTTGTTCGAAAATAACTGTATATATTAAAGTTTGAAGCTTCCAATTTCGAAATTCCATTATATGAAAAAAATACGACCCTGCGAAGTTTCTAAAATTTGCACTATGGCAACCCCAATCCTATTTTCTGTTTTTCTCATCTGGTTCTTTTTCTAAATGGTATTTACTACATTATAAAGTAAGTGTGCTGAGTATCATTATATTTAGGTACTTAACCCGTTATGAACCAACAAAAAAATCAAAGTAACCAATTATGTCACTGCTTTGCGATGTGAATGTATATTTATGAAAAATGAAAAAAAATAGTGAATCAAAACGACCATTACAAAGTCGCCGAAGAAATATTTTCAAATTTTCGTTTTGATGTCTGACCTGGGATTCGAACTCGGGCCTTTCGTCTAATAAGCCAATACACTACCTACTAGACCACGGCGACTTCTAAATCTAAATCTTTTAAAATAATTGGTGAAATTAGTTAAACATAACTTTACTGCTAATATATCGCCATCCCTTTGACATTTTGAAATATCGCACAATTTTCTGATTAAAAGCTGCAATTTCTCGTCAATGGTTCTGGTGTTCAATTCCTTTACAATTTGGAATAATTGTAATCGTGTATAAATATTTTACATCTTATATCTCGAAGTTACGAAAGAGTTATGATAAAAAAAATGTTGTAATCACCCACATACATATATGTTTCAATAACGGGGCACATAAGTGGCCCATATATTTTTTACTTACCTGGGACAGAATATACTATTTGAACTAAGATCATCATGGACAAAACCATAACATCAAAAAACGCTTCATATTCTGTCATGGACTCGCCAACATAACATAACATCATAAAGTGTTGCATGTTCTAGCATACTCACATTCATTGTACTCACGCTTATAAATCACCGTTGTATTGAGCATGAATGAATCAGATATTGTTTAAAAGCGAAACGAAACGATTCATTGCTAATCTCTGATATACATACATAATTGGTCATTATAACTTTTCAGTCAGGATTACGACATAGCTTCTCACACCACTTATGTTTTATACATGTTTTTATACATGTATTTTATACATGAGGAGCGGGACCTACAGTTTAAACTCGAATCCGAGCGACAGGTTTTTGAGAAACTCTTCATGGCAATTTTATTTACTCTCAGAGATTTTGCTTTTTTGTCTTGTTTCATATATTAGTTTTGATGTCCGACCGGGGTGGTCCCAACATCAAGAATCAGTGAAAAAGCTTGTCTCCACATACCTTATTAGAGAGAGGGAATCTTCTCAAAATAAGCAGCAATCAAATGTAAGACTATATTCATTCATTGCATATAGCTTGTAATATTATTATTTTTTTATTAATATTTTAGTTTTGATGTCATATGATATATTAAATGGAAACAAACTATTAACTATACTATTGCATTCCTATACTACCTGCGCGTTTAGGTAATAGGGCTTGTATTTTATGCTGAAAAATGTTTTACATACTACAAAGAAGGTTACAATTTTGAGAACAACTACCCTTGAAAAATTTTTCTTTGTGGTTATTACATTCTTTAGGAAACCTTTCATAACGATTTTGTATTTCAATTGTGTTAGAGTATTCAGGCTCCTGGTTAAAATGATTTTAATCAATATTTTTGTTACTAAGAAAGTAAAAACCGAAATTTACTTGGAGACGAATAATTCAGCAGACCTGCAGATTATTGCAAGGAGAACTGGACATACAAAATTATTAACATATTCATTGGATATTAAATATTAATAACGTTCAATATACTATTTATTTATTTAAATTTTCTTTTATTTATTATATAAATGTTATAAATTAGAAAGAAAAAATAATACAGCAATCATTATTATAATGGGATTAAAAACAGCAATGAGATAAACAACAAATAAAAAATGCAAATACGTCAAGAAAAAAGAATAAAATAAATAAAAGCATAACATTTCACAAATCAACAACATGAGTTTACGGTACCCTACATCACGCACTCGCTGATCATCGGCACCATGAAGTCAGACTCGAGGTGAACCTATCAAAGAATGGCTAATCCACGCTTGCTGTCATTGCCACAAACCGTAACATTTAAAACGGATGCATTTTCTGCCATAGATATGCCAACAGAATATACTATTTGAACTAAGATCATCATGGACAAAAACCATAACATCAAAAAACGCTTCATATTCTGTCATGGACTCGCCAACATAACATACTATTCGAACATACTATTCATATGTGCCAACCATAATATCAAAAAGTGTTGCATGTTCTAGCATACTCACATTCATTGTACTCACGCTTATAAATTACCGTTGTATTGAGATTTCAGATATTGTTTAAAAGCGAAACGAAACGATTCATTGCTAATCTCTGATATACATACATAATTGGTCATTACAACTCTTCAGTCAGGATTACGACCTAGCTTCTCACACCACTTATGTTTTATACATGTGTTTATACATGTATTTTATACATGAGGAGCGGGACCTACAGTTTAAAGTCGAATCCGAGCGACAGGTTTTTGAGAAACTCTTCACGGCAATTTTATTTACTCTCAGAGATTTTGCCAGAAATCTGCTGAGAGGAAGTTGTATTGTACTGTATTGTAATAGTATTGTACTACTACTAGACTAAAAGCAGACGTAAATGTAAATAACATGTATCTAACATGAATGTTGAACCGCTGATGTAAAAATATACGCTGTGCAGTGATTATGCAGGAAGAGGACTGCGGGAGCCATTGAGTTGCTAGCAACAGTCGGGTGGGGGAGTTCGGTCCTTTCCTAGCAAAATCTGTCTACAATACAAATTTATTATAGACTCCCTATTTTGTGATGGTGTTTAAGGTGTATGGTCTGGGATGACTAGATTATCAATAAAGTAATTAACTAGGCCCCAATCTAGTCATTTTGGAAGTTTAACTATGGTTTGGGTTAGTCAAAACTCTCAGACAAATATCATCACCTCTGTTGTTGTTGAGGGATGTTGCCTCATAACCCACACCTTCCAAGTTTCCTAGGCAAAAGAAAGTATTTTGTGGAAACCCCAAATTTAAACCTACGTCTAGCACTAATCTATATCTTCCCTTTTCGAAAACACCCCTATTATAAAATCTTAAATTCGCATTCTATTTAAATTACAAATTTATTAAATTCATTAATTTTACAATATTTATAATGGTCTTCCTAATCTTAAGCATATTCAAATATAATTTAGAAAAAAATAAATATATATGTATAATTCAATTATTGTAGTACAAAAAAAATATATAGCATTTTCAGTTTAAATTAAACCTTTTTCAAAATAAATGAAACTTTTTTCAAAATGAACGAAACCTTTTTTAGATTAAACGAAAATTTTTTTAAATTAAACGAAACCTTTTTCAAAATAAATGAAACTCTTTTCAGAATAAATGAAACTTTATTCAAATTCAATAAAACATTTTTCAAATTAAATTAAACCAGTTATAGAATTTTTAGGTTTATCATATTCTGTTGTATTTTTTTTTTTTGAGAAATATTCGCAAAAAGTTATTTGAACAACTTAATGTAACGTCTACAATTTTCAACGGATTAAAAGACCGTATGAATAGCGCATCTACTATTGAAAACCGTCGACAGTATGCCTCAGAATTTGCAGTTTGGTCTCCTCAACAAAAAGAAAAAATGATTTTTATAGATTTACGGCGTTCACAAGCACGTGCTAAGGTAGATGAAAGAGCTCATGTTGTTGTGCCAACCGTAAGGGGGAGGAACGTTACTTTAATTGCTGCGATAAATAATGCTGGTGTTGTTTACCATAAAGTTTTTCCCTTTCCACTGTAAATTCAGCCCGTTTCCAAATATTTCTGAGGGAGCTCCTGGATAAAATTGAAAGCAGCCCAGAGTTACAAAATTAATTTTTAATTATGGATAATGTCAGAATCCATAAAACCCAGGAAATTCGAAATATGGTGAATAATAGTGACTGTACACTTAAATTTTTACCACTTTATTCTCCTAAGTTGAACCCGATTTTCTAAGATAAAATTCCACGCCCGATCATTATTAAGTGGCATTACCACAGAGCATAACATAGTAAGTGTAATTGAGGAAAGTCTCGCACAAATTAATCAAAATGATTGTGCGAACTATGTTATGGATATGATCATGAGAATTCCTAAAGCGGTCAGTGGACAAATTCTTTATTAATTTTAACAAGTATTATATAAAAATGAATATGTTTGTTTTCTATTAAATTCTATAACTGGTTCAATTTAATTTGAAAAATGTTTAATTGAATTTGAATAAAGTTTTATTTATAGCATTTTCAGTTTAAATTAAACTTTTTCAAAATAAATGAAACCTTTTTCAAAATGAACGAAACCTTTTTCAGATTAAACGAAACTTTTTTTAAATTAAACGAAACCTTTTTCAAAATAAATGAAACTCTTTTCAGAATAAATGAAACTTTATTCAAATTCAATAAAACATTTTTCAAATTAAATGAAACTAGTTGTAGAATTTTTTGTCATATTTTGAGAAATATCCGCAAAAAGTTATTTGAACAATTTAATGTAACGCTTGCATTGCCTACAATTTTCAACGGATTAAAAGAACTTAAAATAACGCTGAAAATGGCTTCCATTGAAATGGACCGCACGAATAGCGCATCTACTATTGAAAACCGTCGACAGTATGCCTCAGAATTTGCAGTTTGGTCGCCTCAACAGAAAGAAAAAATGATTTTTATAGACGAGTGCGGGTTTAACTTACATTTACGGCGTTCACAAGCACGTGCTAAGGTAGGTGAAAGAGCTCATGTTGTTGTGCCAACCATAAGGGGAAGGAACGTTACTTTAATTGCTGCGATAAATAATGGTGGTATTGTTTACCATAAAGTTTTTTCCCTTTCCACTGTAAATTCAGCCCGTTTCCAAATATTTCTTAGGGAGCTCCTGGGTAAAATTGAAAGCAGCACAGAGTTACAAAATGCATTTTTAATTATGGATAATGCCAGAATCCATAAAACCCAGGAAATTCGAAATATGGTGGATAATAGTAACTGTACACTTAAATTTTTACCACCTTATTCTCCTATGTTGAACCCGATAGAGAAAACATTCTCTAAGATAAAATTCCACGCCCGATCATTATTAAGTGACATTACCACAGAGCATAACATAGTAAGTGTAATTGAGGAAAGTGTCGCACAAATTAATCAAAATGACTGTGCGAACTATGTTATGGATATGGTCATGACAATTCCTAAAGCGGTCAGTGGACAAATTCTTCATTAATTTTAACAAGTAAACAAGTAAAAATGAATATGTTTGTTTTCTATTAAATTCTATAACTAGTTTCATTTAATTTGAAAAATGTTTTATTGAATTTGAATAAAGTTTCATTTATTCTGAAAAGAGTTTCATTTATTTTGAAAAAGGTTTCGTTTAATTTAAAAAAAGTTTCGTTTAATCTGAAAAAGGTTTCGTTCATTTTGAAAAAGGTTTCATTTATTTTGAAAAAAGTTTAATTTAAACTGAAAATGCTATATACTGAAAAGAGTTTCATTTATTTTGAATAAGGTTTCGTTTAATTTAAAAAAAGTTTCGTTTAATCTGAAAAAGGTTTCGTTCATTTTGAAAAAAGTTTCATTTATTTTGAAAAAGGTTTAATTTAAACTGAAAATGCTATAAACAACACCAGCATTATTTATCGCAGCAATTAAAGTAACGTTCCTTCCCCTTACGGTTGGCACAACAACATGAGCTCTTTCACCTACCTTAGCACGTGCTTGTGAACGCCGTAAATCTATAAAAATCATTTTTTCTTTTTGTTGAGAAGACCAAATTGCAAATTCTGAGGCATACTGTCGACGGTTTTCAATAGTCGATGCGCTATTCATACGGTCCATTTCGATGGAAGCCATTTTCAGCGTTATTTTAAGTTCTTTTAATCCGTTGAAAATTGTAGACAATGCAAGCGTTACATTAAATTGTTCAAATAACTATTTGCGAATATTTCTCAAAAAACAAAAAAAAAAAAAATACAACAGAATATGATAAACTTACAAATTCTATAACTGGTTTAATTTAATTTGAAAAATGTTTAATTGAATTTGAATAAAGTTTTATTTATTCTGAAAAGAGTTTCATTTATTTTGAAAAAGGTTTCGTTTAATTTAAAAAGAGTTTCGTTTAATCTGAAAAAGGTTTCGTTCATTTTGAAAAAAGTTTCATTTATTTTGAAAAAGGTTTAATTTAAACTGAAAATGCTATATATATATCAATATACAATATTCTATAAATTATATGAAATTTAAATACGAAAACAATTTAACAATGGGTTATATCCTTGTAAATGTAAAAGAAACAAAAACCAAAAGAAATTTATAGGCTTTTTACACTGAGCTTCATCTTTCATCAATTGGCAAGATGACAACATCTTCCCATAAGAAATATACAGAGCAAAAAAGCGTCATCTTTCATCATCTTCACAAGATGTTCCTATCTCATTTTGTTCCACTCATCATCTTTCGATTATTTTAGTGTCATCACTAAAAAAAGTACATTTGTTTACATGTATAAAAAAATTAAATGTCACAAAATGCCCTACAAAACTCATACAAAATAATTCAAACACTACTAGTGGAAACGCCACAAAGTCTCCCTATAGTGCTATACTCAGATAAAGACCCCAGCGTATAAAGTGCTATGGCCACACGTTTATCTAATGGAATAGATTTCCGACAGTTTGTGTCCTTTTTTCTTAAACACTCCAACCAATTCACCAGTAATGAAAAGGTTGTCCTATCTACTCGAAAGCTTTCTTTAAAAAATTCTGGACTACTATTTGGAACGTCTCTCTCCCAGAAAGTTCCATACCGAATCTAAAGTTATTAAAATATATGTGTATTTAAAAACAAATTTAAGAATTCCAGATATAAAAAAAAAAGTTATTACAACTGACCAAAAACTTCGTCGATTTAAGGCACGTGCAATTGGTAAGATTTCTTCATCTTCCATAATAAAGTCATTGTCTATAATAACATGAAGCAGATCCGTATACTGTTTTAATAATTGATTATGCTCTTCAAGTGCAATTATTAATCCGATAATTGAAGAATTTTTCATATTACTTTTTTCCATAAATTATAAGCAGATTTCATGTATTTAAAATGAAAGATAAGAGATGATGCAAATGTAAACAACTTTTTTCATTTTTATCATCTTCCACTCATTCCTCTAAGATGATGCTAAGTGTAAAAAGGCTATTAAAAGATACGATCGCAAGCATTATGGGAACAATTTGGGTTTTGAACAAGACAATAATGTTATTAAAAATGAAAATACATAACAAACATCTGTTAATGTACAGTGGGACAGAAAAGTATGCTAGCGATTTAATTGGTTGTGGTTTCTTTTAGCTTTTATTAAGTTAAATTGAATAATTAAAATAAAAGATCATTATTGACTTACCAAATCAATCGAACTAATGATGAAGGCCTCCAGCATGATGTCGATGATGTGGTTGCTATATGATGTGTAGTATACATATTCAAAATCTTTTAGGAAATAATGCTAAATTCAAGAATTATAATTTATAGGTTAATTTCTAGGTTAGGTCTTAATCTAATATTAGTCTTAATAATTTTAATTCAAAATTTCTGTGATATTACATATTTTTTTCCATTTTTAGGTAGTCATTTAAATACAAGTACATATTTCAATAGGATATAAATATAGGAAAAGGATTTTATGTTGCTATAATCAAAATTGAGAGATTTCTCTTTTCAACTTTAAACGTTTTCATTATAAACTCATTATTTAAAATTTTAACAATTCAAATTATTACATCTAATATTTCTTTTCACTTTATGTTCATTCAAAATAATTATGCTTTTTTGTTCAGCATTCTTTTTACAAATATAAGTAAGTAAATTCATTATTTATTCGTATAAAACATAATTTCATTATTTGATTCACTTTTATAATAATGCATGTGACTTTTTATAACAAATAAGTAAAAATTAAGACACTTTATTAATAATAATCTTTAATAAGTACGTATAAAATTCATTAAATAAAATATAATATCTACGTTTAAAATTCAGCCATGTTGCCGTGGAGTAATAAATTGTCACATCGGGATATTTCTGGATTAAATGATGCACATGATCTTCATTCAAATTCAGTTAAAGATGACTTCTGGCAAAGATTATTACAGGCTCTTCTGGTCTAATAGCAAACTTCTTGGAGGTTAGGATTTCTGGATTCACAATTCTATGACCGCCAATAAAAATTCTTTGTCATATTCATTCCGAATAGAATAGGAGACATCGTTCTATATACAGTTTCACTTTCTTTGTATTTTATTCTGTTTTATCTTTATTTAACGCACAAAAACTTTACTTGAGTCACATTTTAATAAAATTTATTACTAATCAAGATGTTCACGATGTGAACACTTTGAAAATCAAAAGCAAAAGCGATGATCGATGTGAACACTTTGAAGTTCACCAGAAAAAGAGATCGATTAAGATCGCGTGATCACCCACGCTAAGTCGTTTCTAGATCATTCGATTATATTAATAGGAATAAAACCGCTTGTTCGAAAATAACTGTATATATTAAAGTTTGAAGCTTCCAATTTCGAAATTCCATTATATGAAAAAAATACGACCCTGCGAAGTTTCTAAAATTTGCACTATGGCAACCCCAATCCTATTTTCTGTTTTTCTCATCTGGTTCTTTTTCTAAATGGTATTTAGTACATTATAAAGTAAGTGTGGTGAGTATCATTATATTTAGGTACTTAACCCGTTATGAACCAACAAAAAAATCAAAGTAACCAATTATGTCACTGCTTTGCGATGTGAATGTATATTTATGAAAAATGAAAAAAAATAGTGAATCAAAACGACCATTACAAAGTCGCCTAAGAAATATTTTCAAATTTTCGTTTTGATGTCTGACCTGGGATTCGAACTCGGGCCTTTCGTCTAATAAGCCAATACACTACCTACTAGACCACGGCGACTTCTAAATCTAAATCTTTTAAAATAATTGGTGAAATTAGTTAAACATAACTTTACTGCTAATATATCGCCATCCCTTTGACATTTTGAAATATCGCACAATTTTCTCGTCAATGGTTCTGGTGTTCAATTCCTTTACAATTTGGAATAAATGTAATCGTGTATAAATATTTTACATCTTATATCTCGAAGTTACGAAAGAGTTATGATAAAAAAAACGTTGTAATCACCCACATACATATATGTTTCAATAACGGGGCACATAAGTGGCCCATATATTTTTTACTTACCTGGGACATATATTTGACATATTTTATTGCGGTATATAACAATTTTTGAGTTTTAAAAATCCTGTGTGTTTCGTTTTTTGGTAGAAAAAGGGTAATTTTTGGTGCAATGGAATAAAGCCATAGGTAATAAAGCCATAAAGTCATAAAGCCATAAAACCTAACGCGCGCCGAGTTCGCCCGCCAAACAAGATCAACCGAACTCAGCATTACACTGTTATTGTTTTATTTCGCATTCTATTGAGAAATAAGGCCATATGGCTTTATTGTCTATGGCTTTATTACACTGTGTCTAATTTATTTTAATTTTTCAAAAAAAAGTAAAATTTTCAAATTTGCGCAAACTTTTTTTTTTTGTTCCTGAAAGTAGGGAGTTCATATTTTCTTGTGGTGTATACCATTAAACTACTAAAAACTACTTTCACCTTTAAAATTCTTATCTTTTTTTGGAAGGGTAAAAAAATTTGAAATTTTTATTATTTTTAAATTTTGAACGAATAATTTTAACATTAATATATGAGATATATAAATAAAAAAATGTTGAAAGTAGCAGTCGCTCATACCTTTCAAATAAAAAAAAAATTATTATAAAACCTTTATTCGTTTAGCCACAAAAAATATCAAATGAACCTATTAAAATTTCAAAAAAACAGCAAAAACGCATTTAATTTTCTTCACTTTCCTGACTTTGACATCGTCTCAAATCTACAAATATCAACTTAAAACGTGAAAATTCACTATATATTGCAGAATGTTGTTATCTATCGAACTGCATACTCAGTTTCTTAAATTTCTTAAAATTCATTTTTGCCTTTTTGGCCAGCTTTTGAGGGTAAATGCCCCTTAGTGCGCCGCTTCCTTTTTTTGGTTTGTGAACAGCGAGGTGGT
The DNA here is from genome assembly GCA_930367235.1 of Sarcophaga rosellei. Classification (NCBI taxonomy): domain Eukaryota; kingdom Metazoa; phylum Arthropoda; class Insecta; order Diptera; family Sarcophagidae; genus Sarcophaga; species Sarcophaga rosellei. Next base: position 102,951 of record CAKNFA010000084.1, on the reverse strand, counting down.
AAGACGTGCATCTTCAGTAAGAAAGTTTTTTAATTATAAATTGTGAACTAGAAAAAAAAGTGGATTTGGATTGAAGTTGTGCGGTCGTGCTGTTTCAGTTTGTGATTTTTGATTCTAACTGTTTACGTCAGACATCTATTGGGAAAAGGTTGTTGGTCAACACATATACATACCTTAATTGTGTGTCAACAAAACGCGGATGCTCTCTCGGTTACAAATGACTCGACTGAACTGACTGGTTGGATTTTTCAAGTTTTCAAAAAAAAAAAAAAAAAGAAGATCGAAAAACCCCATCTCCGACGATCAACCAAAAGACTCCTAATGTTCAATAGAGGGCGCTACATTAATTTAAGCTTTCTTCTTATTTTTAACATAATGTAATGTAATTAGAGCTTTTTGGGGACTTTTTAACATTTTTATTGTAACCTAATTACCTTAGGCCTTGACCTATACAATTTTTACTTAAAGATTCATTCGCATAAAAACCAGCATAGATTGATATTGTTGAAAACAAAGACTTGTGGAAAAGAATATTGTGTCTTCTAATTTGAATATTAAACAAATTCTAATCAATTATTTGATATTGGTAAAGTGAAATTGTATTAAATATTGTAGTATAAAAGAAAAAAAAAACAACAAAATTTGAAAGAATAATAAAATATAAAATACAATAATCAAATTTTCTGGAAGGAAAAACAGTATATAGAAAAAGTGTTTTTTTTTGTTGGTTCCTTATCGGCAACCCAAGTGAGTGAAAGACAAATCAAAAAAAAGGAAATTTTGGTGTGTCCAACGTAAAAGGAAAGTGCGATTTTTCTCCTAGATTAAGAAAAGGATATTTTCTTATTTTTTTCCAATGTTTATTGCCAGAAAGTTTCGCATCAGTTTGGTCAACAGGAGTCGCCACAACCACCAACCATCACAACGCATTTTTTTCTCCATCTATACAGTCCACGGATTAACATTTGGTCCATACGAACCGGATCTTGGAACTGGTTTTTTTTTTTGTTTTTTCTTATTTCGTAGTGCGACATCTCTACACCAAATAACCTCCAAATTAAAAAAGGTAAAGTTGTTTTTGTTTTTACTTTTATATTTTTTAATTTTTTGGTGGTAATTTTATATACAAGCAGTGTTGCCACGACCGAAAAAATTTTATAACCAAAATTAGAATAAAAAATAACCAAATAAGGAAAAAAATAACCAAAAATTTTTTATATAAATGTATTTGATTTTAACAAATTTAAGGTTTGATACAAACATTTTATTTTTTTCTGTGTAGTTAAACTACAAATAATTACTTAAGGTTTTCATTTATTTGTATTTTTTTTATAAAAATTATTATGCATCTCAATTTAAAGCAATAAAATGAAAATTGTAGTTCTCTAAGATATTCAATATTTAAAAATAAATAAAAAAACTTGTAGATTTATACATAAAGTATGTTTATATATATCGATGGCTTAATATAAAAAAGGCCTAACTCGAGTTTTGGTTACTTTACAGAAGAAGGAAAAAACTTAATAAAATCCGTAAAATTTCAGATAAAACAAAAATTTTAATGCAATTTTTAATAAAAAAAAACAGCAGTGTTTATGTCCGAAGATTGAAAAATCCCATCGCCGGCGATCAACCAAAAGAGTCCTAACGTCCAATAGAGGGCGCTATATTAATTTAAGCTTTACTATTATTTTTAACATAATGTAATATAGTTAGAGCTTTATGGGACTTTTTAACATTTTTTATTGTAACTTAATTTACCTTAGGCCTTGACCTATATAATTTTTACTAAAAGATTCATTCGCATAAAAACCAGCATAGATTGATATTGTGTAAAAAGAATATTGTGTCTTCTAATTGGAATATTAAGCAAATTCTAATAAATTATTTGATTTTGGTAATCGAAAAAAGAAAAGTGAAATTGTATTAAATATTGTAACAGATAAAAGAAAAAAAAAAGAAAAAGCAAATAAAATTTTAAAGAACAATAAAAAATAAAGTAAAAAATCAAATTTTCTGGAAGAAAAAACAGTATATAAAGAAAGTGTTTTTTTTTTTTGTTGGTTCTTTATCGGCAACCCAAGTGAGTGGAAGACAAATCAAAAAAAAAAAAAAGGGAAATTTTGGTGTGTCAAACGTAAAAGGAAAGTGCGATTTTTCTCCTAGATTAAGAAAAGGATATTTTCTTATATTTTTTTTCCAATTTTATTGCCAGAGTGTTCCGCATCAGTTTGGTCAACAGGAGTCGCCACAACTACCAACCATCACAACGCATTTTTTATCCATCTATACAGTCCACGGATTAACATTTGGTCCAAACGAGCCGGATTTTGTGCGACCTTCATCTCATCTTTATCCCACCAAGTAACCTTCAAATTTACAAGGTAAAGTTGTTTTTGTTTTTACTTTTCAATTTTTTGGAATTTTGGTGGTAATTTTGTATACAAGCAAAGTTCTGTTAGGTTAGACAACAAAACTTTGCTTTTATATAGAATTTATAACAGTGCATATATATTTACAAAGTGGTGTGTTATAGTTTCGATAGCACTGGCACACTTTGTAAATTTATCGAGTATAAGAACCAAAGTGGTATTTTTTATGCACTGTTATACCAATGTGTCTTGACTTATAAAAAAGTCTAAAGTGGCTAGAATATCAAATTGTGGTGTGAATATCACAGTTGGGAATCGATGTCAACCACCCAATTTGATATCAGTTAAAAGTTGTGTTATAATTGGTGATTGAGCATTGGCTAAATAGCGTAGCACATTACCTTTTATACTGAGTGTTCAAATCCACCGGATACTTGAAAAAGGGCACCCATAATTAATGTTACTCACTTTTATTAGTGGCAAATCTGAAATTTTTAGCAGATTTGCAGTATATAAGATGTTTTGATTTGTAATAAAGTAAAGTGAGATGACACACTAAATTTGATTTATGGGTTTCCGTTTTACTTGTTTTTTTTATTCTTTTATTTACTTTGAATTAATTTTTATTTATTGATAATTTTACACTCGAATAAAATTTATAAATTTGTTATTTTGTATTTAAATTTGAACTTGATATTTTTTAATATTTAATATAATCTGGCAATTTATATAATATATACATATATTTACACATAAATTTGGAATACAAAGTGAATACAAGTAGTTTTTCTGAACTGCCTTTCATCCTTGTATTTTATATTCCTTTTTTATTTATTTTGAATTTTGAGACGGTAATAAGTATCGTGATATTGGCCATTAGGAATTCGTCCTGTTGGCTTGGCTTCGCGAAGTGCGTCTTATTTTTTTTTAAATATATGCTCGTCCTGTTGGACATACATATATTTCTTCGCCTAGTTTGCGGTAGGGCGCCAAGTTTATCGTGGTGGCGCGTTGTGAATATTAAGCTGATCGCGGTGACCAGTAGTTTATTTTTCTTACCTTTTTTTATTTTTTTTTTATTTCTGGGGTGCAGAACTGCTACCGAACGGGACGCGAACACTTTCGAATTTTTATCGTTTTCGAGTTATTGTTCACTTGTTTTTTGTATTTTTTATTTAATTTTAATCTCGTTGAGGGAATCGGTGAAGAACAGAGTCACAATCATTCTGTTAGTTCGTTTTCGTTTCCGTTGGTCAGGTTTTCGTATTGTTAGTTCCCTTTGGTCTAGTCGGGATGCCGAAGTCTAGGAGATTATTGACTTTTGAGAGGTTCGCTCAAATATTCCTGGATTTTGAAAGGGAATTCAATGCCACTCCTCAGGAAGGTAATACGACCTTCTCCATTGAGATTCAGAAAGAGTAGTTCAAGTCGCTATGGGCGAGAGTTAGGGATTCCTATGAGGCCTTTGCAACGGGTGATGAGGAGGATCTGGAAGGTGATCGGGAAGCGGCGCGTGAACTTTTTGGACATTGTAGGTTGGGGTACATAACTGTTGCCTCACTAATGGGTGAGCTCTCTCAGACTTTGGTAAATCAAGCTGGGATGTCATCAACCCAATGTCAGAATGGTCAAGGCAGCGAAAGTCGGATTCGGCATAACATGCAGCTGCCCCCTTGTACTATGGAGGTGTTTCATGGGGATTACAAATCTTGGCCGTCTTTTCGCGACATGTTCACTGCTGTTTATGTGAACGGGGCTAACATTTCACCAGTTGAACGGTTATTCTATTTAAGACAGTTCACGCGCGCAAAGCATTGGAAATAGTCAAAAAATCACCTTTGACGACCCATGGGTTCCAGGAGGCCTGGAACAATCTTAGAGATAGGTATGAGAATAAGAGAATTTTAGTGAACTCGCAGTTGAAAGTCTTATTCACTCTTACACCAGTCAAATCAGAGGCTGCCCAGGACATCAAAAGGTTGCAGCGAGATATCAATAATTCCATATCGGCACTCCGGATGCACGATATTGATATCTCCAATTGGGATCCGATTTTTGTTTATTTATGCTCCAGCAAGTTGCCAGTGTTGACTTTGTCTCTTTGGGAGCAGACAGTCCGAAACAAGATAGAGATTCCCAAGTGGAAGGATTTGGACAATTTTTTGACCTCACGGTTTCAGTCTCTGGAAACTGTGTCCGAAATTCGCAATTTTGAACCAGTTGATAGTGGTTCTAGGCCCGCCCCTGAAACTTTTTCAAATCCGAAAAGGGGAGTTCGATCCTTTTCCACTAAGTTGAATAGGAAAGTTTGTAATTATTGTTCGCGAGACCATTTGATAAATATTTGTCCGAAATTTTTGGATTTATCTCCCGAAAGACGGTTTTTTGTTGTGAAGAGGTACAATATTTGTATCAACTGTCTCACAAGTGGTCATAGACTCAGTGAGTGTAAGAGCACAGTTAGTTGTTCGGTGTGTAAGTTGAAACACCACACTCTACTGCATCGAGAGGTGTCTGGATCCTCTTCAGAAATGGGCGTTTTGGATGCGTCAAGTTCTAGCGGTGCAGTTAAGTCTAATTGTGAGGTCCAGAATTGTTTCGCTGCTACATCGAGGCAGATACTGTTGGGGACAGCCATGGTTGGTATTTCCCATCGAGGGCAAACGTTTAAGGCTAGGGCCCTGATAGACTCTGGATCTCAGGCAACTTTTATTTCGGAAAAGTTGCAGAAAAAATTAGGACTGCCAACAGTTCAGATGAATGCCAAAGTTTCGGGTCTGAACGGAGCTTCTACTGGTGCAGTTAAGGGACAATGTTCGTTTGTCCTGACTTCACTTTTGGATGATAAGTTTACGGTAAAGGCAACGGGTTTAGTATTACCCAAATTGACTGGCATGTTGCCAAATTCAACGGTTGATATTTCGAGATCAGCAGCCTTTTCGGGGATTTCGTTGGCTGATCCGAAATTTGATAAGAGTGGTCACATTGACATTCTTATTGGTGGTGGCATATACCCTGACATCTTATTGGAAGGTGTCAAGAAGAATATTATAGGAAAACTAATGGCGCAGGAGAGCATATTTGGCTGGATTGTAACCGGCCCTTTACCGGAACTGAATTCGAAAGAGCTCTCAACCTTTGTATCGGGTTACGCGAAAATAGGGGTTAGAGGAAAATCCGGTAGAATTTTTAAGCCGACTGATAGAGGGCCTCGGGTGTTGCCAAACAGGCCCAAGTCCCACTCCAATGTAGGGGATAGGACTTTTCGTGGAAAGACTTACGGTCAATATTTAGCGAAGGATGTTAAAGTTGGTGACACAGCAGCGATAAGAGAAGGTATAGGGCCTACTACTAAGTGGCGCTTAGGTCTCATTCGGAATTTACATTTGGATAATAACGGTTACGTGAAAACAGTGGATTTGAAGACTTCACGTGGAACAATTACTCGACCAGTTGTGAAACTGGTAATTCTCCCTACATGTTGAATTTGAAAATTTTATAATTTCAGCTTATAGTATCATGGTTTCTGTGCGAAAGTATAAGCAAGGCGATAATGGTAAAAAAATAGTGTGTCGCGTCTGTTTGAAGAACCACCCATTGCGATTTTGCGAACGATTCTCAAAGGCAGACTACGATGAAAGAATGAAGTTGGTGACGATCTATAAGTATTGTGCTGGCTGTTTGAGTCACGATCACACCTGGCGGACGTGCGTTAGTACTGGCAAATGTAAACGCTACGGTGATATGCATCATACGCTTCTCCATAAGCCGGACAATAGACCTCGTTCGTCTGTTCCGACAAGAGTCGCGAAATCGAAAGGTAAGCGTCATCGCAAATCGCCTGCTCGCACAAGTAAAAAAGGACCTCGTTCGTCCCGAAACTCCGCCAGGGGACCTCGTTCGTCCAATGATCGTGAGAGTCGCAGACCCAGTCCGTCTAACGCTCTGGTTCCGAGTCGATCGAGGAACCTCCAATCTCTTCAGCCAAGAGAAATCTCTCGTTCAACAGCTGTTGAAACTTTACCATCTTTGTCGTACACGTTAACGGACAGCGTTCTTCTGAAACCTACCGCTGTTGTAAACATTGTGGCGCATGGACGATACGTCACAGAAAGAGCAGTCATCGATCCTACTGCGGAGCGTACCCTAGTTTCTGAGAAGCTAGTTCGTCGGCTTGGTGCGAAGACAATTAAGGTTGGACGTTCGGAGCGGGTTCTATTGGTAGCTAGAGGTAACTACGGCAGCAGCGACACGGTCGAGTAAGTTGGATGGTCTCACACCGTCAAGGTCGATAGACGGAAGAATAGCCGACGAGTTTCCCGGACTCCAATTGGCAGACCCAACTTTTTTTGTAGCAGCCCCAGTGGGAATCAGATTAGGCTGTGATGTATACAGCAGGATCATTCACAATGGTGTATTTGGTGGTAGGATGGGCAAACCGTTGGCCCAGTTTTCCATTTTCGGCTACCTGGTTTCTGGATTGTGTTCTGTATAATACATAAGTATGCAACACATTGCTCTGAACACCATGATACGTATTACACATAATTTTTCATTTATAGTTATAATTTTCATTATCTTCCCTTAATGCAGCCGGCGGATACCCATTGAAGTCCGGGTCGTGAGCTGATATAGTTTTAGTTACATTTATTTGTCTATCGAATTTTGGGGAAAAATAAACCTATCAAATTTGGATTAATATAATAATATTCTTTGCTCTTTGATTTCTTTTACTATAGCTTTAACTTTGGAGCCATTTCGTTCTTGATTGCAGTACTGCAAGGGCGGCGGAATGTTTATGTCCGAAGATTGAAAAATCCCATCGCCGACGATCAACCAAAAGAGTCCTAACGTCCAATAGAGGGCGCTATATTAATTTAAGCTTTACTATTATTTTTAACATAATGTAATGTAGTTAGAGCTTCATGGGACTTTTTAACATTTTTTATTGTAACTTAATTTACCTTAGGCCTTGACCTATATAATTTTTACTAAAAGATTCATTCGCATAAAAACCAGCATTGATTGATATTGTGTAAAAAGAATATTGTGTCTTCTAATTGGAATATTAAGCAAATTCTAATAAATTATTTGATTTTGGTAATCGAAAAAAGAAAAGTGAAATTGTATTAAATATTGTAACAGATAAAAGAAAAAAAAAAAGAAAAAGCAAATAAAATTTTAAAGAACAATAAAAAATAAAGAAAAAAATCAAATTTTCTGGAAGAAAAAACAGTATATAAAGAAAGTGTTTTTTTTTGTTGGTTCTTTATCGGCAACCCAAGTGAGTGGAAGACAAATCAAAAAAAAAAAAGGGAAATTTTGGTGTGTCAAACGTAAAAGGAAAGTGCGATTTTTCTCCTAGATTAAGAAAAGGATATTTTCTTATATTTTTTTCCAATTTTATTGCTAGAGTGTTCCGCATCAGTTTGGTCAACAGGAGTCGCCACAACTACCAACCATCACAACGCATTTTTTTTATCCATCTATACAGTCCACGGATTAACATTTGGTCCAAACGAGCCGGATTTTGTGCGACCTTCATCTCATCTTTATCCCACCAAGTAACCTTCAAATTTACAAGGTAAAGTTGTTTTTGTTTTTACTTTTCAATTTTTTGGAATTTTGGTGGTAATTTTGTATACAAGCAAAGTTCTGTTAGGTTAGACAACAAAACTTTGCTTTTATATAGAATTTATAACAGTGCATATATATTTACAAAGTGGTGTGTTATAGTTTCGATAGCACTGGCACACTTTGTAAATTTATCGAGTATAAGAACCAAAGTGGTATTTTTTATGCACTGTTATACCAATGTGTCTTGACTTATAAAAAAGTCTAAAGTGGCTAGAATATCAAATTGTGGTGTGAATATCACAGTTGGGAATCGATGTCAACCACCCAATTTGATATCAGTTAAAAGTTGTGTTATAATTGGTGATTGAGCATTGGCTAAATAGCGTAGCACATTACCTTTTATACTGAGTGTTCAAATCCACCGGATACTTGAAAAAGGGCACCCATAATTAATGTTACTCACTTTTATTAGTGGCAAATCTGAAATTTTTAGCAGATTTGCAGTATATAAGATGTTTTGATTTGTAATAAAGTAAAGTGAGATGACACACTAAATTTGATTTATGGGTTTCCGTTTTACTTGTTTTTTTTATTCTTTTATTTACTTTGAATTAATTTTTATTTATTGATAATTTTACACTCGAATAAAATTTATAAATTTGTTATTTTGTATTTAAATTTGAACTTGATATTTTTTAATATTTAATATAATCTGGCAATTTATATAATATATACATATATTTACACATAAATTTGGAATACAAAGTGAATACAAGTAGTTTTTCTGAACTGCCTTTCATCCTTGTATTTTATATTCCTTTTTTATTTATTTTGAATTTTGAGACGGTAATAAGTATCGTGATATTGGCCATTAGGAATTCGTCCTGTTGGCTTGGCTTCGCGAAGTGCGTCTTATTTTTTTTTAAATATATGCTCGTCCTGTTGGACATACATATATTTCTTCGCCTAGTTTGCGGTAGGGCGCCAAGTTTATCGTGGTGGCGCGTTGTGAATATTAAGCTGATCGCGGTGACCAGTAGTTTATTTTTCTTACCTTTTTTTATTTTTTTTTTTATTTCTGGGGTGCAGAACTGCTACCGAACGGGACGCGAACACTTTCGAATTTTTATCGTTTTCGAGTTATTGTTCACTTGTTTTTTGTATTTTTTATTTAATTTTAATCTCGTTGAGGGAATCGGTGAAGAACAGAGTCACAATCATTCTGTTAGTTCGTTTTCGTTTCCGTTGGTCAGTTTTTCGTATTGTTAGTTCCCTTTGGTCTAGTCGGGATGCCGAAGTCTAGGAGATTATTGACTTTTGAGAGGTTCGCTCAAATATTCCTGGATTTTGAAAGGGAATTCAATGCCACTCCTCAGGAAGGTAATACGACCTTCTCCATTGAGATTCAGAAAGAGTAGTTCAAGTCGCTATGGGCGAGAGTTAGGGATTCCTATGAGGCCTTTGCAACGGGTGATGAGGAGGATCTGGAAGGTGATCGGGAAGCGGCGCGTGAACTTTTTGGACATTGTAGGTTGGGGTACATAACTGTTGCCTCACTAATGGGTGAGCTCTCTCAGACTTTGGTAAATCAAGCTGGGATGTCATCAACCCAATGTCAGAATGGTCAAGGCAGCGAAAGTCGGATTCGGCATAACATGCAGCTGCCCCCTTGTACTATGGAGGTGTTTCATGGGGATTACAAATCTTGGCCGTCTTTTCGCGACATGTTCACTGCTGTTTATGTGAACGGGGCTAACATTTCACCAGTTGAACGGTTATTCTATTTGTTTATGTCCGAAGATCAAAAAATCCCATCGCCGACGATCAACCAAAAGAGGTCTAACGTCCAATAGAGGGCGCTACATTAATTTAAGCTTTCTTATTATTTTTAACATTGTGTAATGTAATTAAGCTTTCTTATTATTTTTAACATTGTGTAATGTAATTAAGCTTTTTGGGACTTTTTAACATTTTTATTGTAACCTAATTTACCTTAGGCCTTGACCTACAAAATTTGTACTTAAAGTTTCATTCGTTTGTGAACCAGCATAAAGATTGATATTGTTTATTGTAAAGGAATCTTATTGTGTTAAACCAAATTGATTTTTTTAATTAAAACAAAAGAAAGATCTTACACTAAAATACAAAATTATAGAATATTATAAAGTCCCTTTTTTACTGCAAAAAAAAATATTATAAACTGTTTATAAAAAAAGGAAAGAAAATTATATCAAATAAGATTGTGTTGTGCTTATTTACTGTGGAAATCGAAGTTAATAAAGAAGAGAAATAATAAATGAGATATTGGGCGTGTGCACAAAAATATAAAAGGAAAGTGTTGTTTTTTTTCCTTCAATTTGAAAGCCTTTTTTTATTGTCTTTCGCATTTTTTATTGCCAGCAATTAAAGCAGAAGTTGGGTCATCAGGAGTCGCCACTACCACCAACCATCACAACGCATTTTTTTTCTCCATCTATACAGTCCACGGAGTAACATTTGGTCCAGACGAACCGGATTTTGGTTGAACTTTTTTTTGCGACATCTCTAACCCATCAACTTTTTAAGTAACCTTCAAATTTATAAGGTAAAGTTGTTTTTGTTTTTACTTTTGAATTTTGGTGGTAATTTTGTATACAAGCAAAGTGCTGTTAGGTTAGACAACAAGACTTTGCTTTTATATAGAATTTATAACAGTGCATATATATTTACAAAGTGGTGTGTTATAGTTTCGATAGCACTGGCACACTTTGTAAATTTATCGAGTATAAGAACCAAAGTGGTCTTTTTTATGCACTGTTATACCAATGTGTCTTGACTTATAACAAAGTCTAAAGTGACTAGAATATCAAATTGTGGTGTGAATATCACAGTTGGGAATCGATTTCAACCACCCAATTTGATATCAGTTATAAGTTGTGTTATAATTGGTGATTGTGCATTGGATAAATAGCGTAGCACATTACCTTTTATACTGAGTTTTCAAATCCACCGGATACTTGAAAAAGGGCACCCATATCTAATGTCACTTTTAGTAGTGGCAAATCTGAAATTTTTAGCAGATTTGCAGTGTATAAGATGTTTTAATTTGTAATAAAGTAAAGTGAGATGACACACTAAATTTGATTTATGGGTTTCCGTTTTACTTGCTTTTTTTTTATTCTTTTATTTACTTTGGAATAATTTTTATTTATTGATAATTTTACATTCGAATAAAATTTATAAATTTGTTATTTTGTATTTAATTTTGAACTTGATATTTTTTAATATTTAATATAATCTGGCAATTTATATAATATATACATATATTTACACATAAATTTGGAATACAAAGTGAATACAAGTAGTTTTTCTGAACTGCTTTGCATCCTTGTATTTTATATTCCTTTTTTATTTATTTTTTTTTTGTTTTGAATTTTGAGACGGTAATAAGTATCGTGTTATTGGCCATTAGGAATTCGTCCTGTTGGCTTGGCTTCGCGAAGTGCGTCTTATTTTTTTTAAATATATGCTCGTCCTATTGGACATACATATATTTCTTCGTTTAGTTTGCGGTAGGGCGCCAAGTTTATCGTGGTGGCGCGTTGTGAATATTAAGTTGATCGCGGTAGTTTATTTTTCTTACTTTTTTATTTTATTTCTGGAGCGCAGAACTGCTACCGAACGGGACGCGAACACTTTCGAATTTTTGATCGTTTTCGAATTATTGTTCATTTGTTTTTTGTATTTTTATTTGATTTTAATCTCGTTAAGGGAATTGGTGAAAAACTGAGTCACAATCATTCTAGTTCGTTTTCGTTTCCGTTTGTAAGTTTTTCGTATTGTTAGTTACCTTAGGTCTAGTCGCGATGCCGAAGTCTAGGAGATTATTGACGTTTGAGAGGTTTGCTCAAATATTCCTGGATTTTGAAAGGGAATTCAATGCTACTCCTCAGGAAGGTAATACGACCTTCTCCATTGAGATTCAGAAAGAGGAGTTCAAGTCGCTATGGGCGAGAGTTAGGGATTCCTATGAGGCCTTTGCAACGGGTGATGAGGAGGACCTGGAAGGTGATCGGGAGGCGGCGCGTGAACTTTTTGGACATTGTAGGTTGGGTTACATAACTGTTGCCTCACTAATGGGTGAGCTCTCCCAGACTTTGGTCAATCAAGCTGGGATGTCATCAACCCAATGTCAGAATGGTCAAGGCAGCGAAAATCGGATTCGACATAATATGCAGCTGCCCGCTTGTACCATGGAGGTGTTTCATGGGGACTATAAGTCTTGGCCATCTTTTCGCGACATGTTCACTGCTGTTTATGTGAACGGGGCCAACATTTCCCCAGTTGAACGACTTTTTTATTTGAGACAGTTCACACGTAGTGAAGCCTTGGAGATTGTAAAGAAATCTCCTCTGACTGATAGTGGTTTTCAGGAGGCTTGGAATAACCTGAAGGATAGGTATGAAAATAAGAGAATTTTAGTGAACTCACAGTTGAAAGTCTTGTTCACTCTTACACCGGTCAAATCCGAGGCTGCCCAGGACATCAAAAGGTTGCAGCGAGATATCAATAATTCCATATCGGCACTCCGAATGCACGATATTGATATCTCTAATTGGGATCCAATTTTCGTTTATTTGTGTTCCACCAAATTGCCAGTGCTGACTTTGTCTCTCTGGGAACAGACAATTCAGAACAAGGTGGAGATTCCCAAATGGAAGGATTTGGACGATTTTTTGACTTCACGGTTTCAGTCTCTGGAAACTGTGTCTGAAATTCGAAATGTTGAACCAGTAGGTAATGGTTCTAGGCCCGCCCCTGAAACTCGTTCTAATGTGAAAAGGGGAGTTCGATCCTTTTCCACTAAGTTGAATAGGAAAGTTTGTAATTATTGTTTGCGAGACCATTTGATAAATATTTGTCCGAAATTTTTGGATTTATCTCCCGAAAGACGGTTTTTTGTTGTGAAGAGGTACAATATTTGTATCAACTGTCTCACAAGTGGTCATAGACTCAGTGAGTGTAAGAGCACAGTTAGTTGTTCGGTGTGTAAGTTGAAACACCACACTCTACTGCATCGAGAGGTGTCTGGATCCTCTTCAGAAATGGGCGTTTTGGATGCGTCAAGTTCTAGCGGTGCAGTTAAGTCTAAGTGTGACGTCCAGAATTGTTTCGCTGCTACATCGAGGCAGATACTTTTGGGGACAGCCATGGTTGGTATTTCCCATCGAGGGCAAACGTTTAAGGCTAGGGCCCTGATAGATTCTGGATCTCAGGCAACTTTTATTTCGGAAAAGTTGCAGAAAAAATTAGGACTGCCAACAGTTCGGATGAATGCCAAAGTTTCGGGTCTGAACGGAGCTTCTACTGGTACTGTTCAGGGACAATGTTCATTTGTCCTGACTTCACTTTTGGATGATAGGTTTACGGTCAAGGCAACGGGTTTAGTATTACCCAAATTGACTGGCATGTTGCCAAATTCAACGGTTGATATTTCGAGATCAGCAGCCTTTTCGGGGATTTCGTTGGCTGATCCGAAATTCGATAAGAGTGGTCACATTGACCTTCTTATTGGTGGTGACATATACCCTGACATCTTATTGGAAGGTGTCAAGAAGAATATTATAGGAAAACTAATGGCGCAGGAGAGCATATTTGGCTGGATTGTAACCGGCCCTTTACCAGAACTGAATTCGAAAGAGCCCTCAACCTTTGTATCGGGTTACGCGAAAATAGGGGTTAGAGGAAAATCCTGTAGAATTTTTAAGCCGACTGTTAGAGGGCCTCGGGTGTTGCCAACCAGGCCCAAGTCCCATTCCAATGTGGTGGATAGGACTTTTCGTGGAAAGACTTACGGTCAATATTTAGGGAAGAATGTTAAAGTTGGTGACACAGCAGCAATAAGAGAAGGTATAGGGCCTACCACTAAGTGGCGCTTAGGTCTCGTTCGTAATTTACATGTGGATAATAACGGTTACGTGAAAACAGTGGATTTGAAGACTTCACGTGGAACAATTACTCGACCAGTTGTGAAACTGGTAATTCTCCCTACAAGTTGAATTTGAAAATTTTATAATTTCAGCTTATAGTATCATGGTTTCTGCGCGAAAGTATAAGCAAGGCGACAATAATAAGAAAATGGTATGTCGTGTTTGTTTGAAGAACCACCCATTGCGATTTTGCGAAAGATTCTCGAGGGCAGACTACGAGGAGCGAATGAAATTGGTGACTATATATAAATATTGTGCTGGCTGTTTGAGTCACGATCATACCTGGCGGACGTGCGTTAGTACTGGCAAATGCAAGCGCTGTGGGGATATGCATCATACGCTGCTCCACAAGCCGGACACTAGACCTCGTTCGTCTGGTTCGAAGAAGGCTGCGAAATCGAAGAACGATAAGCGCAATCGCCAATCGCCTGCTCGCACAGGTAATAAAGGACCACGTTCGTCCAGAAAATCCGCCAGGGGACCTCGTTCGTCCAATAATCGTGAGAGCCAAAGACCTAGTCCGTCTAACGCTCTGGTTCCGAGTCGATCGAGGAACCTCCAATCTCATCAGCCAAGAGAAATCTCTCGGTCAACAGCTGTTGAAACTTTACCTTCTTCGTCGTACACGTTAACGGACAGCGTTCTTCTGAAACCTACCGCTGTTGTAAGCATTGTGGCGCATGGACGATACGTCACAGAAAGAGCAGTCATCGATCCTACTGCGGAGCGTACCCTAGTTTCTGAGAAGCTAGTTCGTCGGCTTGGTGCGAAGACAATTAAGGTTGGACGTTCAGAGCGGGTTCTATTGGTAGTTAGAGGTAACTACGGCAGCAGCGACACGGTCGAGACATATGCGGAAGTGCGAAGTAAGTTGGATGGTCTCACACCGTCAAGGTCGATAGACGGAAGAATAGCCGACGAGTTTCCCGGACTCCAATTAGCAGACCCAACTTTTTTTGTAGCAGCCCCAGTGGGAATCAGGTTAGGCTGTGATGTATACAGCAAGATCATTCGCAATGGTGTATTTGGTGGTACGATGGGCAAACCTTTGGCCCAGTTTTCTATTTTCGGCTACCTGGTTTCTGGATTGTGTTCTTTGTAATACCCAAAGTATACAACATATCGCTTTGAACCATGATACATTCTAAATACAATTTTTTATTTATAATTTATAGTTTAATTATAGTTTTCACAATGCAGCTGATGGACACCCGCTGGAGTTTGAGGACCGTGAGCTGACCTAGTTTTTTGTTGTTGTTTGAATTCATTTTATTTAACAGAAATTTTGGAAAAAAAAATAAAATTAAATTTGAATTAACATACTGCTTTTCTTTGTTCTTTGAATTCCTTCACTATAGCGTTAACGTTGGAGCCATTTCTTTCTTGATTGCAGTACTGCAAGGGCGGCGGAATGTTTATGTCCGAAGATCAAAAAATCCCATCGCCGACGATCAACCAAAAGAGGTCTAACGTCCAATAGAGGGCGCTACATTAATTTAAGCTTTCTTATTATTTTTAACATTGTGTAATGTAATTAAGCTTTCTTATTATTTTTAACATTGTGTAATGTAATTAAGCTTTTTGGGACTTTTTAACATTTTTATTGTAACCTAATTTACCTCAGGCCTTGACCTACAAAATTTGTACTTAAAGTTTCATTCGTTTGTGAACCAGCATAAAGATTGATATTGTTTATTGTAAAGGAATCTTATTGTGTTAAACCAAATTGATTTTTTTAATTAAGACAAAAGAAAGATCTTACACTAAAATACAAAATTATAGAATATTATAAAGTCCCTTTTTTACTGCAAAAAAAAATATTATAAACTGTTTATAAAAAAAGGAAAGAAAATTATATCAAATAAGATTGTGTTGTGCTTATTTACTGTGGAAATCGAAGTTAATAAAGAAGAGAAATAATAAATGAGATATTGGGCGTGTGCACAAAAATATAAAAGGAAAGTGTTGTTTTTTTTTCCTTCAATTTGAAAGCCTTTTTTTATTGTCTTTCGCATTTTTTATTGCCAGCAATTAAAGCAGAAGTTGGGTCATCAGGAGTCGCCACTACCACCAACCATCACAACGCATTTTTTTTCTCCATCTATACAGTCCACGGAGTAACACTATTTAAGACAGTTCACGCGCGGCAAAGCATTGGAAATAGTCAAAAAATCACCTTTGACGACCCATGGGTTCCAGGAGGCCTGGAACAATCTTAGAGATAGGTATGAGAATAAGAGAATTTTAGTGAACTCGCAGTTGAAAGTCTTATTCACTCTTACACCAGTCAAATCAGAGGCTGCCCAGGACATCAAAAGGTTGCAGCGAGATATCAATAATTCCATATCGGCACTCCGGATGCACGATATTGATATCTCCAATTGGGATCCGATTTTTGTTTATTTATGCTCCAGCAAGTTGCCAGTGTTGACTTTGTCTCTTTGGGAGCAGACAGTCCGAAACAAGGTAGAGATTCCCAAGTGGAAGGATTTGGACAATTTTTTGACCTCACGGTTTCAGTCTCTGGAAACTGTGTCCGAAATTCGCAATTTTGAACCAGTTGATAGTGGTTCTAGGCCCGCCCCTGAACCTTTTTCAAATCCGAAAAGGGGAGTTCGATCCTTTTCCACTAAGTTGAATAGGAAAGTTTGTAATTATTGTTCGCGAGACCATTTGATAAATATTTGTCCGAAATTTTTGGATTTATCTCCCGAAAGCCGGTTTTTTGTTGTGAAGAGGTACAATATTTGTATCAACTGTCTCACAAGTGGTCATAGACTCAGTGAGTGTAAGAGCACAGTTAGTTGTTCGGTGTGTAAGTTGAAACACCACACTCTACTGCATCGAGAGGTGTCTGGATCCTCTTCAGAAATGGGCGTTTTGGATGCGTCAAGTTCTAGCGGTGCAGTTAAGTCTAATTGTGAGGTCCAGAATTGTTTCGCTGCTACATCGAGGCAGATACTGTTGGGGACAGCCATGGTTGGTATTTCCCATCGAGGGCAAACGTTTAAGGCTAGGGCCCTGATAGACTCTGGATCTCAGGCAACTTTTATTTCGGAAAAGTTGCAGAAAAAATTAGGACTGCCAACAGTTCAGATGAATGCCAAAGTTTCGGGTCTGAACGGAGCTTCTACTGGTGCAGTTAAGGGACAATGTTCGTTTGTCCTGACTTCACTTTTGGATGATAAGTTTACGGTAAAGGCAACGGGTTTAGTATTACCCAAATTGACTGGCATGTTGCCAAATTCAACGGTTGATATTTCGAGATCAGCAGCCTTTTCGGGGATTTCGTTGGCTGATCCGAAATTTGATAAGAGTGGTCACATTGACATTCTTATTGGTGGTGACATATACCCTGACATCTTATTGGAAGGTGTCAAGAAGAATATTATAGGAAAACTAATGGCGCAGGAGAGCATATTTGGCTGGATTGTAACCGGCCCTTTACCGGAACTGAATTCGAAAGAGCTCTCAACCTTTGTATCGGGTTACGCGAAAATAGGGGTTAGAGGAAAATCCGGTAGAATCTTTAAGCCGACTGATAGAGGGCCTCGGGTGTTGCCAAACAGGCCCAAGTCCCACTCCAATGTAGGGGATAGGACTTTTCGTGGAAAGACTTACGGTCAATATTTAGCGAAGGATGTTAAAGTTGGTGACACAGCAGCGATAAGAGAAGGTATAGGGCCTACTACTAAGTGGCGCTTAGGTCTCATTCGGAATTTACATTTGGATAATAACGGTTACGTGAAAACAGTGGATTTGAAGACTTCACGTGGAACAATTACTCGACCAGTTGTGAAACTGGTAATTCTCCCTACATGTTGAATTTGAAAATTTTATAATTTCAGCTTATAGTATCATGGTTTCTGTGCGAAAGTATAAGCAAGGCGATAATGGTAAAAAAATAGTGTGTCGCGTCTGTTTGAAGAACCACCCATTGCGATTTTGCGAACGATTCTCAAAGGCAGACTACGATGAAAGAATGAAGTTGGTGACGATCTATAAGTATTGTGCTGGCTGTTTGAGTCACGATCACACCTGGCGGACGTGCGTTAGTACTGGCAAATGTAAACGCTGCGGTGATATGCATCATACGCTTCTCCATAAGCCGGACAATAGACCTTGTTCGTCTGTTCCGACAAGAGTCGCGAAATCGAAAGGTAAGCGTCATCGCAAATCGCCTGCTCGCACAAGTAAAAAAGGACCTCGTTCGTCCCGAAACTCCGCCAGGGGACCTCGTTCGTCCAATGATCGTGAGAGTCGCAGACCCAGTCCGTCTAACGCTCTGGTTCCGAGTCGATCGAGGAACCTCCAATCTCTTCAGCCAAGAGAAATCTCTCGTTCAACAGCTGTTGAAACTTTACCATCTTTGTCGTACACGTTAACGGACAGCGTTCTTCTGAAACCTACCTCTGTTGTAAACATTGTGGCGCATGGACGATACGTCACAGAAAGAGCAGTCATCGATCCTACTGCGGAGCGTACCCTAGTTTCTGAGAAGCTAGTTCGTCGGCTTGGTGCGAAGACAATTAAGGTTGGACGTTCGGAGCGGGTTCTATTGGTAGTTAGAGGTAACTACGGCAGCAGCGACACGGTCGAGTAAGTTGGATGGTCTCACACCGTCAAGGTCGATAGACGGAAGAATAGCCGACGAGTTTCCCGGACTCCAATTGGCAGACCCAACTTTTTTTCTAGCAGCCCCAGTGGGAATCAGATTAGGCTGTGATGTATACAGCAGGATCATTCACAATGGTGTATTTGGTGGTACGATGGGCAAACCGTTGGCCCAGTTTTCCATTTTCGGCTACCTGGTTTCTGGATTGTGTTCTGTATAATACATAAGTATGCAACACATTGCTCTGAACACCATGATACGTATTACACATAATTTTTCATTTATAGTTATAATTTTCATTATCTTCCCTTAATGCAGCCGGCGGATACCCATTGAAGTCCGGGTCGTGAGCTGATATAGTTTTAGTTCCATTTATTTGTCTATCGAATTTTGGGGAAAAATAAACCTATCAAATTTGGATTAATATAATAATATTCTTTGCTCTTTGATTTCTTTTACTATAGCTTTAACTTTGGAGCCATTTCATTCTTGATTGCAGTACTGCAAGGGCGGCGGAATGTTTATGTCCGAAGATTGAAAAATCCCATCGCCGACGATCAACCAAAAGAGTCCTAACGTCCAATAGAGGGTGCTATATTAATTTAAGCTTTACTATTATTTTTAACATAATGTAATGTAGTTAGAGCTTTATGGGACTTTTTAACATTTTTTATTGTAACTTAATTTACCTTAGGCCTTGACCTATATAATTTTTACTAAAAGATTCATTCGCATAAAAACCAGCATAGATTGATATTGTGTAAAAAGAATATTGTGTCTTCTAATTGGAATATTAAGCAAATTCTAATAAATTATTTGATTTTGGTAATCGAAAAAAGAAAAGTGAAATTGTATTAAATATTGTAACAGATAAAAGAAAAAAAAAGAAAAAGCAAATAAAATTTTAAAGAACAATAAAAAATAAAGTAAAAAATCAAATTTTCTGGAAGAAAAAACAGTATATAAAGAAAGTGTTTTTTTTTGTTGGTTCTTTATCGGCAACCCAAGTGAGTGGAAGACAAATCAAAAAAAAAAAAAAGGAAATTTTGGTGTGTCAAACGTAAAAGGAAAGTGCGATTTTTCTCCTAGATTAAGAAAAGGATATTTTCTTATATTTTTTCCAATTTTATTGCCAGAGTGTTCCGCATCAGTTTGGTCAACAGGAGTCGCCACAACTACCAACCATCACAACGCATTTTTTTATCCATCTATACAGTCCACGGATTAACAAGCAGCAAATGTTATTCCTCATTTAAAAATTTTTTTATTTTATTGAAATTATCTAAGATAGGCCCTTTTTTCATTGATATTTTTGGAAAGAAAAATTAAGTTATGCCTTCTTTAAACTGAGTTGAAAATGATATCTATTATTATAATAATTCAGGTTTAAATAATAAACGGAAGTAATTCATAATATTAAGAAGATTAAGTCAAAAGTTAACCGAAAAAAATGGTTCTTATAAGTCAAGTTATCATAAAAAAGGTGACAATCTCCAGGTAAAAACTTTTTTAAGTCCTGTAGGTGGTCCATTTCTCTTTCATGATTGGTATTTTCTCCTTATAAAGTGAATCAGGGGGTATATCTTTAATCGCCGACTTTGATCTATGTGGTAAAAATTCGTAATCGTCAGTTAGTCTGTTTTGAAATATATTTATCCTGTTGGTTTATACGCCAAGGCTCGTAACATATTGACAGTAAAATCACCAATACATACTGTGTCATGGAGAAAACCAATTAAACGATATAAAAAACGAGTTAGGGCTTTTTTGTCAAAAATTCATTGACATGACTTAGGCCTTTTTTTTGAAATCATTATAAATCTGTTATTTACAATTGTATCCACCTGTTAATCCCGTGGACTGTATGGATGTCGATGATGACGAAAATGTTGTTGTGATGGTTGGTGGTTGTGACGACTCCCGTTGACCGAACTGATGCGGAACTTTCTGACAATAGAAAATTGGAAAGAAATAAGAAAATATCCTTTTTTTAATATAGGAGAAAATTGCACTTTCCTTTTACGTTTTATGATTTTGTCTTTCTCACACTTGGGTTGCCGATAAAGAACCAACAAAAAAAACACTTATACATATATATTTATGGGTTTTCTTCCAGAAAATTTAACTTTTATATTTTAGCATTTATGATTCTTTCAAATTTTATTTGCTTCTTTTTTACAATATTTAATACAATCTCATTTTTCCGATTACAAAAATTCAAGTAATTTATTATAATTTATTTAATATTAAAATCCGAAGACACAATATTCTTTTTACACAAGTCTGTGTTTTCAACAAAATGGATTTTATGCGAATGAATCTTTAAGTAAAAATTATATAGGTCAAGGCCTAAGCTAAATTAAGTTACAATAAAAAATTTTAAAAAGCCCACAAAAAGCTCAAATTACATTACACTATGTTAAAAATAATAAAAAAGCTTAAATTAATGCAGCGCCCTCTATTGGACGTTAGACCTCTTTTGGTTGATCGTCGGCGATGGGATTTTTCGATCCTCGGACATAAACACCACCTGAATTTTGAGACAAGGTGCACCTGACGTTTGTCTTCCAGAATAACGTTAATTTGAAAAAAATTAGATAAGCCTTTTTTACATTAAGCCATCGATATGTATTTTAAGGCTTGATATAAAAATTATTGTACTTTTAATACTTTTATTAAGCACTTTTACGGTGCTATCAATTGAACGTAATAAGAAATGAACGCTTAACGGAATAAAACGCTTTGTTAACGATTACAAAGCTTGTAATGCAAATTTTCAAATAAAATTAAAGAAGTGATTGCTGTATTAACGATAATAAAAAATAACCAAAATGAAGAAAAAATACACATTTACACATTAGAAAAAAAATAACCAAATTTGGTTAAAAATAACCAAAACGGCAACGCTGTATACAAGCAAAATTCTGTTAGACTGGACAACAAAACTTTGCAAGTATATAAAATTTTATAACAGTGCATATATATTCACAAAGTGGTGTGTTATAATTTCAGTAGCACTGACACACTTTGTGAATTTATCGAATACAAGAACCAAAGTGTTCTTTTATTATGCACTGTTATACCAATTTTTCGTGACTTGTAGCAAAGTCAAAAGTGACTAGGATATCGAATTGTGGTGTGAATGTCACAGTTGGGAATCGAGTTCAACCACCCAATTTGATATCTGTTACAAGCAGCGTTGCCAAATGTGCAGATTTATCTGCATTTTGTAGTTTTTCTGAGCATTGAGCAGTTTTGAAGTTTTTTGTTTAAAAAAGTAAGTTTTTCTGTAAATTATGCAGATTTTGCAGTTTTTACATTTAAATTTTTTAATTTCAATGTTGTTATTTTAATTCCAATTTCTAAAGCCATAATTTTACCCCATTTGCTTAATATAGTAGTGGCATTTTTTCAAAGATCCACATTTTTAAAATACCCAAGGATATTTATTTAGGTGTGGAAGTTTCCTTAGCTCTAACTAAATTATCTGAGGAAAGCGAAAAGGACTTCAAAAATCATTGCTTACAATTTTACGTTGAGCACCTACTAATATTGTGAAAAATAACAATAAAAGTATTTTTAAATTATGGCGTTTTGTGCCAAATGTAGTAGAAATGAACTACATTCAAGAAACAGATGATGAGTGGCGTGAACTACTTACTGCACATTAATTTTGAAGACTTGCGTTTATTAGAACAAGAAAATATTGAAACTTTTTGGGAAGTCATATTTGAAACAAAACGTGGCGACGGAACTAAAGCTTTTCCTAATTTAAAAAAACTGGTATATGCAATTTTGTCAGTACCTGTTGCAACTGCTAATGTTGAATGTTGAAAGAATTTTTTCACAAATTAATATTAATAAAAATAAAACTAGGAGCAGATTAGAAGCGCCAACACTGTGTGGCATTTTAAGAACTAAAGATTTTCTTAAAAAACATAACAGTAATTGCAGCAAATTTACCAAAGAAATGTACAAATGTAATTAGTATTAAGTGCAGTGGTGTTGTGCTAATTTTTTTTACCGGAACGCGTATATATAATTATATAGACGGGGCCGATCCTTGGTAGGCGGCCGCTCTGTACGGACTCATTTCCTCCAACTTTTGCCCGTCGCCAGGATCGGCCATGTATATAACATAAAAAGGAAAGGAAATGAAAATCATTACGAAACCCATTTTGTGTACATATATATACATATATTGTACAATATGTTAATTACAATAATAGGAACGTTCAATAAAAATTAGTTAACAAATTATAAAATACATATAAAAATTCGTCAAAAATAAGAAAAATATCAGCAATTATCAGAAATCATCTTTAGTTCCGGAACGCGTTCCTGTCCAAAAAGGAAGTACCGGAACGACGTTCCGGAGCGTTCCGGCTCGACAACACCACTGATTAAGTGCCAGGAGAAATTAACTCAATTTACGAAAATGCATGTTATTTCAAATACTTTTTATAAAACTGAATTATATTTATATTTTTTATTATATGTATTTAATTTAATTTGGTTTGTTATGTTTTGTTATGTTTTAATAAAAAAAATATATGAACTGAATTATAAATTTTTTGGCAGTTTTACGTGCAGTTTTTTCAGTTGAAATCAGTTTTTTTTTCTAAATTTGAAGTTGTGGCAGCACCAAGTCTGTCAGCTAGTAAACGGAGTGAATCTGGCAACACTTTAGAACACAAAAGAAAAAGAAAACAAACATTAATTCCTCGCGTCGTCTTTGCTGCCACAACTATAGACAATTCTTCTCGCAACTTATTTTGAATTCTTTCTTTGAAACAAAATAAAATAATAATAATTCTAAATAGTTTAGGAATAAAACAACGCGATTTATTTACCACAAACTATATTGGTGACCCCGTGCTTGGAACAAATTACATCAAATACCAAATTGGTGAAAATTTCAGCAGAAAAAATATTTTTCGTAAAAACAGCGCAGTCGCAGCTTATTTGAAATTTTAACGTTTCAACGCTGCGATCAATTTTTTTCACAAAGAACAAGATCAAGCCTGCTTATGAATTCAAGCAAATACAACTTCAGAAGTAAGCAAACCGTTTCAATAGAAAATACTTCATCCAGCAGTGACGAAATTAAAATGTCTGAAATGGATAATATTATTGCTCAAATGAGGGACCTTCAACGAGAAGTGAATTTACTACGGTAGCAACTTGAGAATCCAAATGAAGCAGCAAAATCGAATCTTCAAAGGGTGCATATACCCAAATTCAATAAGCATAACCCACACCTTTGGTTTGCTCAGGTTGAAAGGTCGTTTGCCTTGTGTGACATTACATCAGATACAGACAAATTTGATTTTGTTTCGGTTCGTCTTGAAGACGATATCCTTTTATCTGTTGAGGATTTAATTACCAATCCGCCCGCAAACGACAAATTCAATGTACTCAGGGAAAGATTAATTTCAAAATTTGCTGAGTCCAAATTGCGCCGTTTATTACAAGGTGGAGAAACCGTGGGTATGAAACCGTCTGAGGTCTTGGCACACATGAAACGACTAGCGCCTGGTAAGTGCAACGAAGCGATAATCCGTACACTTTTTATTGGCCAGATGGCAGAATCGATTCGTCCACTTTTAAGTATATGGGAGCAAGACGATTTAGACAAATTGGCAAAAACGGCAGATAAAATGTTAGAGGCGAACAACAACATGGTAAGTGCCATATCACACAGTACCTCAAGTAGTGAAACGCAACTTTCGGTAAGTGCTATTAACCCTTCAATGGCTGATCTCATTAAATCAATAAATATTTTATCGGATAAGATTGATAAGATGAAAATACAATCAAGTCACAATAATAATGGTCGTAATCGTTCGAGATCTCGGAGCCGCTCACAATCAGGTCAGAATCCTTCCGAATCACAACTTTGCTGGTACCATGTAAAATTTGGAAAGAACGCTAAACGCTGTAAACCAAATTGCCCACATTATAACAATAATTCGGAAAACTAATTGAGCTGTCGTCAATCAACTCAATTGGCGACAGCGACAGCAATAATAGAATAATTTCAGAAAATCGTTTGCACGTATATGATAACTCGACGAAATCTTACTTTTTAATTGACTCAGGATCGGTGGTCTCAGTTATACCCCCATCATTAGTCAAGGCGAAACTTTTCCCCTCGAAAATTAAACTTTTGGCAGCTAATCAGAGTGAAATCACAACCTATGGTCACTCGGTTTTTAAACTAGACCTAGGGTTACGTCGTGAGTTTAAGTGGCTATTCATTATTGCTGACGTTCAATCACACCCATAATTGGTGCTGACTTTTTAATTCATTATAATTTGTTAATTGATCTCAGAACCAAACGACTAGTAGATGGTACAACCAAACTTGCTAGTAGTGGTAAAATTCGTAAAACGAAAGATTTTAGTATCTCAACAATTTCTTCAAGCACACCATTTGCAGCTTTACTCCAAGAGTACGTCAGCATTACGACTACAACTTTAACCCGAAAGGTCACAGGAGATTCAACCGTCGCACATCATATCGAAACAACTTGTAAGCCGGTAGCAGATCGCCCACGTAGATTGTCTGGAGACAAGTTAGCAGCCGCAAAAGCAGAAGTAGATTTTCTTTTGGAACAAGGTATATGCCGTATATCCAAGAGTCAATGGGCTAGTCCTATTCACATTGTGGCTAAAAAAACGGGTGGTTGGCGTGTATGTGGAGACTATCGAAAATTCAACGCTCAAACAGTTCCTGATCGCTATCCAAAAGCTAATATCAACGACTTTGCTGAAAGACTATATGGTAAGTCCATTTTTAGTACATTAGATCTAGTAAGAGCCTATTACCAATTTCCGATGGTTGAAGAGGATATTGAAAAAACAGCTCTTTGCACCCCGTTTGGTTTAATAGAATTTTTGTATATGCCGTTTGGACTACGAAACGCCACGCAAACCTTCCAAAGGTTTATGGACTCAGTTCTAAGAGTTTGGACTTCGTTTATTGTTACATCGACGATATTATCATAATGTCAAATTCCATTAGTTTTTGATCGTCTTCGGCAGCAGGGCTTAACAATCAATGTTAAGAAATGTCATTTTGGCCAAAATGAGGTCGAATTTTTGGGTTACACTATCAATAGCAGTGGTTGTCGACCTCCTAAAGATCGTGTTACTGCCATCGAAAATTACGCTAGACCCGAAACGATTTGTGAACTACGAAGATTTCTGGGTATCATTAACTACTATCGCCGGTGCATCCCACATGCAGCTCAACTGCAAGCACCGCTTAACAGTTTTCTCAGAGACTCTAAGAAAAATGATAAGAGAAAAATACCTTGGACACCAGAAGCCGAAAATGCCTTCGAAGCGTGTAAAAAAAGTATAAGTGAGGCTACTACGCTAGCGCATACTGCTCCAAACTCCGAACTGGCACTCATAACGGACGGGTTTTTCTCCAGGAAATTGTCAAAGGCGGAAAGCAACTATAGCACATATGACAGGGAGTTACTTGCAATTTACGATTCCATTAAACATTTCCGCCATATGTTGGAAGCTCGTCATTTCGTCATTAAAACCGATCATCGACCGCTGATTTATGCATTTTCACAGAAGCCAGAGAAAGCTTCCCCACGTCAATTGAGACATTTGGATTTCATATCGCAATTTACAACAGAGATAATTCATTTGTCTGGTTCCAAGAATACTGTTGCTGATGCTTTGTCTCGTTTAAATGCAATTTCGATGCCGTTAACAATATCATACGAGGAACTACAATCATCACAAGAAACAGACGACGAACTGAAAACCTTACTGGAAGGTAACAATTCGTTAAAACTTCAAGTAGTCCACTTCGATTCTTCTTCAATCTATTGTGACATTTCGACCGGTTATGTACGACCTTACGTTCCTAATGAACTACGCCAACAAGTTTTCAATTCCATACATAATCTATCACATCCTGGTGGTAAAGCTACACTTCAAGAGATCCGAAAGAAATATGTTTGGCCTAGTATGAAAAAGCAAGTTATCAATTGGGTTCGTACTTGTTTATTATGTCAGAGAGCAAAGATAACTAGACATAATCGTTTAACACCGAACAAGATAGATGTACCTGATAATCGTTTTGACCACGTCCACCTGGATATTGTAATTATGCCAGTAATACAAGGTTTTAGATACTGCCTTACTATGATTGACAGGTTTTCGAGGTGGCCGGAATCAGTTCCCTTGAAAGACATGTCTGCTCAAACCGTTGCAACTGCTTTTTGGACTCATTGGATATCTAGATTCGGATGCCCAAGAACTATAACTACGGACCAAGGTACACAGTTTGAATCAGCTCTATTCAAATCATTGACTAATTTCATTGGATCTAAACGAGCCCGAACTACTGCATACCATCCGCAATCAAACGGTATGGTCGAACGTTGGCATAGAACATTTAAAACAGCTCTTATGTGGCATCCTAATACTTCATGGATTGATATACTGCCGACAGTATTACTTGGTTTAAGAACCTCTTTCAAAGAGGATATTCAGGCTTCTCCATCGGACTTATTATATGGAGGCCCATTACGTTTACCAAATGAATTTTTTTGAAAATACTAACGATACCGCTAATCCGAATGAATTCCTTAAAAAACTTCGCAACCATTTTAGTCTTCTACGACCTATACCAACAGCTCATCATAACAAAAGCAAAATGTTTGTTTTGAAAAATATTAATGATTGTACTCATGTATTTCTTCGCACCGATTCAGTCCGAGAACCACTTCAGACGCCTTACACAGGACCTTATGAGGTAGTCCAACGTTTATCCGATCGTTTATATACCATAAAAATTAAAGATAAAGATGTAAACGTCAGCGTCGACCGATTAAAACCAGCCTTTATCATCAATGATATTCAAGACAATTTTCAACACCAAAGACCTCAAGACTCTAAGTCAAAGCAGCATACCACATCACGACAACTGGAAACTTCAATCAACAATGATCCTGAAATTACCACTGACGAAAGTGCATCCTTCCCAGCAGTTCCTGACTTAGTCACTGGAGAGGGAGTGGATGTGGCAGCACCAAGTCTGTCAGCTAGTAAACGGAGTGAATCTGGCAACACTTTAGAACACAAAAGAAAAAGAAAACAAACATTAAATCCTCGCGTCGTCTTTGCTGCCACAACTATAGACAATTCCTCTCGCAACTTAATTTGAATTCTTTTATACTTTGAAACAAAATAAAATAATAATAATTTTAAATAGTTTAGGAATAAAATAACGCGTTTTATTTACCACAAACTATAAAGTTTTTCAAAAAAAAATTATGGCAACGCTGGTTACAAGTCAATACGCTAAATAGCGTAGCACATTACCTTTTGTAATCTTCAAATCCACCGGATACATGAAAAGATACCCAAAACTAAATGTTATTCACTTCTATTAGTTATACATCTGGAATTTTAGCAGACTAAATTTGTGTTAAAGTGAAGTGGAATGACATATTAGCATTTATTTTGGGTTTCCGTTTGGTTTTTATTTTCTTGTTTATTTATAAATATTTGGATTGTGTTGTTTATTGATTACAATAAAATAAAAAAAAAAAAAAAAATTTATTTGAATTCACTAGCAATTTATTTATTTGATATTAATTTTTTAAATTTTATTATTTTAAATTTAATATCTTTCTTTGATATTAACATAATTTTACATTGGCAAATTTTATTTATCTATAATATACATATATTTACATATACATATATTTACATATACATATATTTACATATACATATATTTACATATACATATATTTACATATACATATATTTGGATATTCCCTTTTGAATTGAAGGAAAGAATAATAAGTATCGGGTTTATTGGCCATTAGGAATTCGTCCCGTTGGCTTAGCTTCGCGAAGTGCGTCTTATTTTTTTTTAAATATATGCTCGTCCTATTGGACATTCATATATTTCTTCGTTTAGTTTGCGGTAGGGCGCCAAGTTTATCGTGGTGGCGCGTTGTGAATATTAGGTTGATCGCGGTGATCTGTAGTTTATGTTTCTTACCTTTTTTTATTTTTTATTTCTGGGGTGCAGAACTGCTACCGAACGGGACGCGAACACCTTCGAATTTTTGATCGTTTTCGAATTATTGTTCACTTGTTTTTTGTATTTTTTATTTAATTTTAATCTCGTTGAGGGAATCAGTGAAGGACACAGTCACAATCATTCTGTTAGTTCGTTTTCGTTTCCGTTGGTCAGGTTTTCGTATTGTTAGTTCCCTTTGGTATAGTCGGGATGCCGAAGTCTAGGAGATTATTGACTTTTGAGAGGTTTGCTCAAATATTCTTGGATTTTGAAAGGGAATTCAATGCCACTCCTCAGGAAGGTAATACGACCTTCTCCATTGAAATTCAGAGAGAGGAGTTCAAGTCGCTATGGGCGAGAGTTAGGGATTCCTATGAGGCCTTAGCAACGGGTGATGAGGAGGATCTGGAAGGTGATCGGGAAGCGGCGCGAGAACTTTTTGGACATTGTAGGTTGTGTAATAAATCTTCACTTTGAGGAAAACAAAATCAGAAAACTTGCCTTTCGCCGTAACGAAAAGAAGAAAAAATCTATTTGGAGAAAACGTAAAACCAAGAGATACTTGCCACTACTTATAATAAAACGCCAAACCCGGTAAAATAAAATACTGCGTCAGTTTTCGTAATAAGATACGGCTAAAAAAAATTAAATTAAAAAAACCAGAAACTTTGGCCAAAATAGCGTAACTTTCCTCAACCAAAACTCCAAATTGATTCCCCCTTTTACTTTCCGGCACGCTAATCCTGATTTCCTTGTTCAGGTGTTCTTTCATGTTTAATATTTTAAACATTACTTGCGATGATTCCAAAAGAGAAACTGCGGGAGCCATATAATCGCTAGCAACAGTCGGCTGGGGAGGTTCTTGTCTCTCTTCCTAGAATCTATATTTACAGTCATTTTATATAGACTCCCTAATATTAAACTACTTTTCAAAATCTAAATGGACTAAATAGCTATATAATATCAAACCAAATCCCCAATATAGCTATATATGAGAAAAAAAAAACAATAATAATCTACTTTACTACGCTATAGTACTTTCCACTTGAGTTTCCTAGGTGTTACATATTAGGAAACAGTGCCTCATAACCCACGCCTACCTTTATCCTGATGGCAAAGAATATTTTCAGGATCCCTAATCATTTCGTCCTAACTTATTCTACCATGATTGAAAAAACAATTTTCTCAATTATCAATCCATATTAAATTTATTCACTAGCTATATATCAACCTTCATAGAACATTTTAGTAAATTTTCAAAAAAAAAAATTTTTTAAAGTTTAGAAAATACTTAAATAATACTTATACATATATAAAAATAAGAAATGATTATGCTTCTAAAATATTCAAGACAGCATTATAAATATTTTATAAAACATCCGAGTAAATATCAAAACTTTGTAATGACAAAATTAACGTTCTCAAAGAGATACGTTACCGATTGCAAATGATTAATTTCGAGAATACAAACTTATTATCCTCGAAATTTAAGAGCAAATAATGCTATCATACTAAGAGAATATTTGGATAATTCCATTCAATTGTTAAATTTGAAAATATAAAAAGTTGTTGTTATTTACTCTTTTGTTTATCTATGTTGTATTTCTTTATATTTTTGTTTCTCTTTTCTTTTTTTTTTTCTTAAATTAATTTATCTTTTGTAGTACTGTCTTTTTTTACTCTTCTTTTATAATAATGATACTCTCTTTAAATTTGACAATTTTAATAAAATGTTTGTGACTCACCAAAATCCATGATGATGAAGAGGCCTCCTGATCAGAATGGTTTTGCTGTGGTGGATGTTATAAATTTGGTTTTTTTTTTTTCTCTTTTTTAAAGTATCTTGCATATAAAAGTGTTTAGAATTAATTTAGATATAAATATAATTACAGGGTTTCATTTCAGGTTAAATTTAACAAAATTAGGGATTGTGAAACGTACCTTTTAAGAATTTGATATAATTATGTTTAACATTTAAATTTTAATATTTAGCAATTAATAATAATATATCTTATTTTTATTGACTTATTAAAGGAAATCCTATTTCAATAATAAAAATATATAAAATTTAATGAAAGATAGAGTTGTTTCTCTTTTACATTAGGAATAGAATATGTACGTTCCACTTTAACTTTCTAGGCTATTAGAAATATACTTATACATTATTCATATTTTAAATTTAGTATTTCAACTGCATTAGATATTTATATTCTAAGATGTTGTTACACAAAGATTTAATTTTTCCGTAATTTTTCTCTGTTTGATTAGTTTTGGTTCACACTGTACCCAAAAATATAGTAATAATATTACATTTGGTTTAGGACTTTGTTCATATTTTGTTTTGCTCTTGTTTTGTCTTCTATTTAAAGCGGTAGATAAGCAAGATTAAAAAAAAGAACAAAAGCAACAATTTACACGTAATATATGCAAAATTTAATTTCTTTTATTCATATTTCTTCGTAAAATGTTTAGTTGACTGGCTATCAATTAACAAATCTTGCAATATCTATCGTAATTGGAACAATTATACGTGTAAAACTTCTTCCAAACGAATTTAAGTGCAAATAGGTTAATTTTGAGCCCCAATACCAAATTTATTCCAACGTTGATATCCACTTGGCGCCAACTACGCGGATACCTGGCTAAGACAACGTTTCAGTGACTTTTCCTTGAAGATCAAAGTCTCACGTGACCAAATCCCAAATTTTATTGCCGAGGATTGCCGTGTACAAAATAGATAATTTGAAGGAATAATTGATGACACTCTTCTCAAAATTTTCATAAATAATTGAAGGTTTTCCTTTGCCCTGTTTTTTTTTGGCAAATAAAAAGTAAGTGTCACACTCTGACCACGTTTTAAATTTTATTTTAAAGTTAAGCTTCACTTTAATTTTCGGAATGACTTTGTAATCTACTTTTCCTTTACTGTGGGAGTTCCTTACTCTTGTAGAGGTCAAAATAAAAAGAACGCTTTAACACGCTTTCGTGTAGAAGGAAACTTATCACCAGAAAATTCTACGCGTAGTAACGAGTTAAAACTAATAGAATAGAAGTACCGACTATCTGTCAATTACTATTATTGTCAATTTACCGTAACCATGGTATAATACCGAATTTTCCTTTCAAAATGTATTCTATTGCGAGTTTTTTTATTATTATTATTTTTTTTTATTTTTTATTTGACCAAAATAAAGCAATATAAAATAGATTGCATTTATAATGCACAGGTAAATTAACATTATTTACAACTTACATGGTTAACATACTGTCAACCATCACTGGCAACCATAAGAAACATGTAACCTGAACAATGTTGACCAAATAACGCAACAAACTGAGTTTCAGTTTTTTTTTTATCAACATTCTCAGCTATGTTTAGCAACAAAATTTTGTATACATTAGCAAACATACAACACAACAAGAAAAAAATACTGATAAAAACAAAATATACACCTGGGTCTTGAATATCATCACAAAAATAAAGAAATACACCTTTCCTCAATTTAAGACTAAATATTAGACAAAAATCGCAAATTATATTTAAGCAAAACACTCAGAATCAAAAAAAAAAAAAAACGTTTGTTACAAACCAGATAATATCGACTCTTGAGTAACGAGATTAGATGGAAAAAAAAACGTTATATTCTCAAATCTTTTGCATGGTATGTGCCAATAGCCTTTCCTTCAACATCCTGTAGCTTATAATAATGACTTCCAAGTTTTTCTCTGATTTTTGCTTTAACAAATAAAGGTGCAAACTTTGCATTGAATTTTTTCTCAGCACTGCTTTGCACAAAATTTCGCCGATAAACTTGTTGGCCAACTTGAAATGCTGGTGGTCTAGTACGCAAATTATAATAGTATTGATTCTGTTCATATGCTTTTTTCATGGACTTTTGAAGTTCACGTCGAATTAGCTGTAGGTTATCATCATGAGATAGTTTGTAAGAAGGTTCGTCTAAAAGTTTTAGTTTTCGTAACACAGCATATGTTGACCCATGCGTTATCATATCGAGTCCAAAAAGTGCGTGATACGGGGAGGTATTTATACTTTGATGATGAGTGTTTCGAAGGGCACAACTGATGAAACTTAATTTCTCATCCCAATGAGTATGATCATTTTTCAAATGCGATCGAATACCAGAAATTATTGACCTGTTAACACGCTCGGAGGCGTTGGACTGCGGCGAATAGTAGGCGGTATATATATGAATAATTCCAAGGGAGGTGAAAAATGCATTCAAATCATTTGCTTTGAACTGTGACCCATTGTCGCTAACTATGTATTCAGGTATACCATACACGTGAAATATATTTGTCTCTAGAAAATCTTGGATAGCCTTAGAGGTAAATCTGCGTAGAGGACAAAGCCAATGAAACTTAGAAAGGTGGTCTAAAACGATCAACAAACCTATATTACCAGCTCTGCTCTTGGGATAGGGACCTAATAGATCAATATATAATCTTTGGAAGGGGCGTTCAGAAATAATTTGCTTCCCCATTTCAGGTTTCATAATACGGTTTGGAGCTTTTACCATTTTACAAGTTTCACAATTCTTAATATAATTTTGCACATCTTTTATCATCCCTGGCCAAAAGAAAGTCCTTCGCAGTAGCTCCAGAGTTTTTCCAATTCCTCCATGAGAAGATGTTCCTGTATCATGGAAATTCTTTATTAAACTCTTACGCATATTCACAGGAATCCAAAGCTTCCATGCTGTTTCCCGGTTACTATTGGTATCGTCACTGCATTCAGTTTTTATATACACAAATTCATCAACTATTTTAACGTCAGGGTATTTATCTTGATTTTCCTTTATTTTCTCTTTTAAATTAATATAATCCGCTTCCTTAAAACATGGCGACTTTAGATCAATCATAGGATAATCGGTTGCAAGAGTACTTAATTCATTAGAATGAATTCTCGATAGAGCGTCGGGTACGATGTTGTCCTTACCCTTGCGATGGCTAATAGTAAACTTAAAGGTTTGTAACTTAAGCGCCCATCGAGCTAGTCTTCCACTCAAGTTAGGCTGACGCATTAGCCACACTAGGCTCGCATGGTCCGTCACCACTTCAAACTCTTGTAACTCTAAATAGCAGCGAAAACGCTGTATGGCTTCCAAGGCAGCGAGACACTCGCGCTCAGTTACACTATAATTCCTTTGAGCAGAGTTAAGTTTTTTGCTCATAAAGGCAATAGGTCTTTCCTGACCTTTATTGTCTAACTGTATAAGGACTGCTCCAATGCCGAAGTCACTGGCATCACAATGCAAAAAGAATTTTTTTGAGAAGTCTGGGTTTACAAGTATAGGGGCAGATGTAAGAAGAGTCTTAATTTTCTCAAAAGCTTGATTAGCCTCAGGTGTCCATACAAATTTCTTTTTAGCAGAAAGAGTTTCCGTTATTGGAAAAACGATGGTTGAAAAATTTTCAATGAACCGCCTATACCAACCTGCAAGTCCTAAAAATCCTCTCACCTGTCTGATATTTTTGGGCACTGGCCAATCTTTAATGGCACTAACCTTTTCAGGATCGGTAGTGATTCCTCCGTCTCCAATTACGTATCCGAGGTATTTCACTCTAGTTACACAGAAATGACTTTTCGCTATGTTTAAAGTTAAATTGGCCTTCCGAAATTGCCCTGCAATTCTGAGTAGAATTGTCAAATGTTCCTGAAAGTTATCTGAAACTACAATGAGGTCGTCTAGGTAACCAAAAACGCTATTCTTAAGATCGCCTGGAATAATTTCATCTATCAAACGGCACATTGTCTGAGGAGCATTACAGAGGCCGAAAGGCATTACAACGAATTGGTACAGTGGCCTACCTGGTACTGTAAATGCTGTTATTGCCTTCGCTTCCTCCGACAAGGCTATCTGCCAATAAGCATCTTTGAGATCAAGTTTCGATATGATGTTTGCCTTAGGGAGGCGAGAAAATATGCCTTCTATCGATGGTAATGGGTATGCGTCCTTTTTAGTTACACTGTTCACCTTACGCGCATCAAGGCACAAGCGAATTTTGTTAGGCTTTATAACCAACCTCATGGGTGAGCTCCAAGCAGAAGAAGATGGTTCAATGACTCCTAGCTCTAACATTCTGTCTATTTCCTTGAACATTAGCTTCTCAACAGCTGGAGAGACAGGGTAGAATCGCTGCTTAATTGGTTTTGCACTGCCAACATCTATTTCATGTTTAATGAGACTTGTCCTACCAAGACCTTGTTTCTCAAAATTAGGAAATACAGAAATTACTGCACCAAGCTGCTGACGTTGCTCCGCTGTGAGTTTGTATACATTTTCTTCCTGTCCTTCCGATTTGGCTACTTGATCATCATCACCTAAACTCTCTGGTGCTTTACAGTTATGAACATCAAAATAAAAATCAAGGCTAGACCTATCAACTATGTCGACGGATTCTATTATATTTGGTAATAACTGAAATTTTTTCCAGAAATCAACACCAAGCAAAAGCCTTTGCGAAATTGATGGAACAATGAAGAGATCAATGTTCTTCGTTTTACCTTTGAAAGTCATGTCAACATTAAGCCATCCAACAACTGGCTGAACGTTTCCATCAGCAGTCTTAACAAACGATTTATACTTAAAAAAATTTGGTAATTTTGAAAAATCCTCTCTAGCTAAATCAGCGCCTATGCAACTTATACTTGCGCCTGTGTCTAACAGACCTAATTCAACATAATTTAAAAATGAAACTTTAGCATAAAAACGACCATCGTTAGAATTACTTACTATAGCTGAAACAAGTAATTTCGAACAATATTTTCTTCGTTTGTAAAACTCTCTAAGACGACGTGTGGAACGTTTAGTAGGGTGCTTTTGATCCATTTGGGAAATTACTGCATTTTCAAAAATTTCCTTACGTTTAACATTATACATCTCCAATCTTTTATGGTAGGGTAATCTTGGAAAATTCAGTTTCGCCAGATTATTATTGGTACTTGTACTTTGCTTTAAAATTTTGTACTCATCAGAATGTTTCGTATTCTTTTGTGTATCATTTTCCGTTTGGGTGGAAGCATTAGTCACATTCGGTAATTTAATGTCACATCTAGGTAAATTATTGTCAATTATTAACAAGTTCGATTCTGCTATTGTTCCTTTTTTGGAACTATCCCCTGGAAGTTTTTTGAAGATTTACTTGCTAAGCATTTAGGACATTGCGGTTTATATGTGTTTTTAGCCCCGCATCCGTAACAAAATACAGTCCTGTTTTCTAAACAGTCTTCATAAAAATGTCCAAGTTGATCACAATTCCAACAGCATGGAATCTTCTGGGACTTTTCCATCGCATCCACTGAAGAAGCAGCAGGCATTTCGTACTTTTGGTCGTCTTCTAATCCTGTAGTTATTTCCGAGATTTGTCGTCTAGGCAAAAATTGAGTTTGGTTCCTATGAGAAATATTACGACGAACATATTCATCGTTTAGTAAACTTTCGCGCATTTGCACTAGCTTTCTAAGATGTGGAATCGAATGTATTGGTATATATAATAACTCATGACGTATTTCCGGTTTTAAATTCCTCATAATAATCTCTATTAATTCCTGTTCCGGTATTGGACTGGTCAAACGATCCATTATAGAAGATAGAGCTTCATAAAACATATCAAATGTTTCTCCAGCTCTCTGCTTTCGATTTCTAATTTCTTCACGTATGTCGTAACTGGATTTAAAATCTTTATATTGGAATCGAATTGCTTCACAAAAATCTGGCCAATTAATAACTTCAACTTGTTTGTGGTATCGCCAATACCAATCTGTCGCCTTTCCTGCTAGTAAAATATGTAAATTTTTACAAATTACAGAGAAGTCACCATTGAAATTATCGAGAGTTAAAGATTTAAGCCGATATAGAAATTCTTCAACTGTAAGACCATTAGAAGAGCCGTCAAATTTAAGTCCCCAATTTTGTATAATGGAAGTCACTTTATCAATTTGTTGACTAGAAAAACTAGATGGAATTGGACTTAAATTTTGATTATTAGAAAATACATGATTCAAATTTCTACTATGTGGCGGATTCACAACATTAGAAGGCATGTTCTGTTGTCTGGCCGGAGGAATATTTTGTCTTACTCTATTAGGATCGATTGTTAAATTTTGTAAAATTCTGGTGATGTTGCTTTCAATTAGTCTATTAATTTCATTATAATCTATGGTTGAGTTTTGTGTACGATTTTCATTAGAAGCATGTATGGTTGGAACCTTTAAGTTATCATTCAAAGTCATATTCTCCGATATAATGTTGTCCTTATTTCTTGGAGGTGATGTAAACGTTTCCACAGTATTGGTGCTAATATTAATCAACGGTGCGCTTTGCCCATTATCAACCTTCCGATCAAAACTTCGAGTCTGATATTGTTTTGCTGTTGCTCCACGACCAATAGCTTTACCTCTGCCTCGTTTTAAAGGTAAATTAACTTTCCGTAAATCCGATAATTCACAACTAAGGCGACATATAGGACACTCACTTTCCTTAGATAAAAAGTCCTCAATACAAGCCCTATGAAAAGCATGATTACACCTAACGATAAGCAAACATTCAACGTTATCGTCCATTCGATTGCGACAAATGTGACAGACATTATTAATTGAGGCAGTCGAAGAAGTTTGAGGAGAATCTGACGGTAGCAAGTTTGCTGCCTGAGGTGGAGAATGTTCTAACGACATATTAGTAATTTCAATACTTCTTCTAAATAATCAAAAAAAAAACAAATAAATTATTCTCAAACAAGCTAATGTCTAAGAAAAACACACTCAAAACGCAATTCAACAGAAAAAAAAATAAATTGTACGTAATTAATAATCAATTTTCAAAAAAAATTGTGTATTAAGATCAAATGTTTTAATAAAAAAAATACTTTAAAAAAATGTTTTTCTCTCTCATGGTAAAAATAAGTTAGGATTAAAAAAAATAAGTAGAAAGTCTATAACTGGATACTAAACTGGGCTATGAAATTATTTGCGTTCTATCTCTGCCAACATAACGGACAAACTAGTGAGCATTGTATCCCATTGGACAACAATGTCCCTTAATATTCTGGATGTTAATCAGCAAGCTATCAACTAACATTTCTCAAATATATTAAAGGTCACTCGTAACTAAGTCTGTAATAAATGTCAAAAACACAACGCAAAATAATCTTTAGGCAAAACATAATAGAAGTTGTAAAATCCAAATTCAATCCAACAAAAGGAATAGTCATTGGTAAAACGGTCAGTTACTCGAACCTCAAGTATCTAAATGTCCTGTAATACTTAACTATTTATTTGCCAAAAAGAACCGAACTAAACAATAACCATTAAGAATTGCATTTACTGAACTGTAAACAATAAAAAAAAAAAAATCCGGAACCGATAATGTCACAAAATAAAATTTTGTGGACATTTTCGGCCCACGTTGGGCGCCATTTACTGTAATAAATCTTCACTTTGAGGAAAACAAAATCAGAAAACTTGCCTTTCGCCGTAACGAAAAGAAGAAAAAATCTATTTGGAGAAAACGTAAAACCAAGAGATACTTGCCACTACTTATAATAAAACGCCAAACCCGGTAAAATAAAATACTGCGTCAGTTTTCGTAATAAGATACGGCTAAAAAAAATTAAATTAAAAAAACCAGAAACTTTGGCCAAAATAGCGTAACTTTCCTCAACCAAAACTCCAAATTGATTCCCCCTTTTACTTTCCGGCACGCTAATCCTGATTTCCTTGTTCAGGTGTTCTTTCATGTTTAATATTTTAAACATTACTTGCGATGATTCCAAAAGAGAAACTGCGGGAGCCATATAATCGCTAGCAACAGTCGGCTGGGGAGGTTCTTGTCTCTCTTCCTAGAATCTATATTTACAGTCATTTTATATAGACTCCCTAATATTAAACTACTTTTCAAAATCTAAATGGACTAAATAGCTATATAATATCAAACCAAATCCCCAATATAGCTATATATGAGAAAAAAAAAAAACAATAATAATCTACTTTACTACGCTATAGTACTTTCCACTTGAGTTTCCTAGGTGTTACATATTAGGAAACAGTGCCTCATAACCCACGCCTACCTTTATCCTGATGGCAAAGAATATTTTCAGGATCCCTAATCATTTCGTCCTAACTTATTCTACCATGATTGAAAAAACAATTTTCTCAATTATCAATCCATATTAAATTTATTCACTAGCTATATATCAACCTTCATAGAACATTTTAGTAAATTTTCAAAAAAAAAATTTTTTAAAGTTTAGAAAATACTTAAATAATACTTATACATATATAAAAATAAGAAATGATTATGCTTCTAAAATATTCAAGACAGCATTATAAATATTTTATAAAACATCCGAGTAAATATCAAAACTTTGTAATGACAAAATTAACGTTCTCAAAGAGATACGTTACCGATTGCAAATGATTAATTTCGAGAATACAAACTTATTATCCTCGAAATTTAAGAGCAAATAATGCTATCATACTAAGAGAATATTTGGATAATTCCATTCAATTGTTAAATTTGAAAATATAAAAAGTTGTTGTTATTTACTCTTTTGTTTATCTATGTTGTATTTCTTTATATTTTTGTTTCTCTTTTCTTTTTTTTTTTCTTAAATTAATTTATCTTTTGTAGTACTGTCTTTTTTTACTCTTCTTTTATAATAATGATACTCTCTTTAAATTTGACAATTTTAATAAAATGTTTGTGACTCACCAAAATCCATGATGATGAAGAGGCCTCCTGATCAGAATGGTTTTGCTGTGGTGGATGTTATAAATTTGGTTTTTTTTTTTTCTCTTTTTTAAAGTATCTTGCATATAAAAGTGTTTAGAATTAATTTAGATATAAATATAATTACAGGGTTTCATTTCAGGTTAAATTTAACAAAATTAGGGATTGTGAAACGTACCTTTTAAGAATTTGATATAATTATGTTTAACATTTAAATTTTAATATTTAGCAATTAATAATAATATATCTTATTTTTATTGACTTATTAAAGGAAATCCTATTTCAATAATAAAAATATATAAAATTTAATGAAAGATAGAGTTGTTTCTCTTTTACATTAGGAATAGAATATGTACGTTCCACTTTAACTTTCTAGGCTATTAGAAATATACTTATACATTATTCATATTTTAAATTTAGTATTTCAACTGCATTAGATATTTATATTCTAAGATGTTGTTACACAAAGATTTAATTTTTCCGTAATTTTTCTCTGTTTGATTAGTTTTGGTTCACACTGTACCCAAAAATATAGTAATAATATTACATTTGGTTTAGGACTTTGTTCATATTTTGTTTTGCTCTTGTTTTGTCTTCTATTTAAAGCGGTAGATAAGCAAGATTAAAAAAAAGAACAAAAGCAACAATTTACACGTAATATATGCAAAATTTAATTTCTTTTATTCATATTTCTTCGTAAAATGTTTAGTTGACTGGCTATCAATTAACAAATCTTGCAATATCTATCGTAATTGGAACAATTATACGTGTAAAACTTCTTCCAAACGAATTTAAGTGCAAATAGGTTAATTTTGAGCCCCAATACCAAATTTATTCCAACGTTGATATCCACTTGGCGCCAACTACGCGGATACCTGGCTAAGACAACGTTTCAGTGACTTTTCCTTGAAGATCAAAGTCTCACGTGACCAAATCCCAAATTTTATTGCCGAGGATTGCCGTGTACAAAATAGATAATTTGAAGGAATAATTGATGACACTCTTCTCAAAATTTTCATAAATAATTGAAGGTTTTCCTTTGCCCTGTTTTTTTTTGGCAAATAAAAAGTAAGTGTCACACTCTGACCACGTTTTAAATTTTATTTTAAAGTTAAGCTTCACTTTAATTTTCGGAATGACTTTGTAATCTACTTTTCCTTTACTGTGGGAGTTCCTTACTCTTGTAGAGGTCAAAATAAAAAGAACGCTTTAACACGCTTTCGTGTAGAAGGAAACTTATCACCAGAAAATTCTACGCGTAATAACGAGTTAAAACTAATAGAATAGAAGTACCGACTATCTGTCAATTACTATTATTGTCAATTTACCGTAACCATGGTATAATACCGAATTTTCCTTTCAAAATGTATTCTATTGCGAGTTTTTTTATTATTATTATTTTTTTTTATTTTTTATTTGACCAAAATAAAGCAATATAAAATAGATTGCATTTATAATGCACAGGTAAATTAACATTATTTACAACTTACATGGTTAACATACTGTCAACCATCACTGGCAACCATAAGAAACATGTAACCTGAACAATGTTGACCAAATAACGCAACAAACTG
This sequence comes from Sarcophaga rosellei, assembly GCA_930367235.1. Taxonomy (NCBI): domain Eukaryota; kingdom Metazoa; phylum Arthropoda; class Insecta; order Diptera; family Sarcophagidae; genus Sarcophaga; species Sarcophaga rosellei. The sequence goes on along the minus strand of CAKNFA010000084.1, from coordinate 62,030 downwards.
AGTTTCAGTTTTTTTTTTATCAACATTCTCAGCTATGTTTAGCAACAAAATTTTGTATACATTAGCAAACATACAACACAACAAGAAAAAAATACTGATAAAAACAAAATATACACCTGGGTCTTGAATATCATCACAAAAATAAAGAAATACACCTTTCCTCAATTTAAGACTAAATATTAGACAAAAATCGCAAATTATATTTAAGCAAAACACTCAGAATCAAAAAAAAAAAAAAAACGTTTGTTACAGTTGGGGTACATAACTGTTGCCTCACTAATGGGTGAGCTCTCCCAGACTTTGGTCAATCAAGCTGGGATGTCATCAACCCAATGTCAGAATGGTCAAGGCAGCGAAAGTCGGTTTCGGCATCACATGCAGCTGCCCGCTTGTACCATGGAGGTGTTTTATGGGGACTATAAGTCTTGGCCATCTTTTCGCGACATGTTCACTGCTGTTTATGTGAACGGGGCCAACATTTCACCAGTGGAACAGCTCTTTTATTTGAGACAGTTCACTCGTAGTGAAGCCTTGGAGATTGTGAAGAAATCTCCTCTGACTGTTAGTGGTTTTCAGGAGGCTTGTTCACTCTTACACCGGTGAAATCCGAGGCTGCCCAGGACATCAAAAGGTTGCAGCGAGATATCAATAATTCCATATCGGCACTCCGAATGCACGATATTGATTGGGATCCAATTTTCGTTTATTTATGCTCCAGCAGGTTACCAGTATTGACTTTGTCTCTCTGGGAACAGACAATTCAGAACAAGGTGGAGATTCCCAAATGGAAGGATTTGGACAATTTTTTGACTTCACGGTTTCAGTCTCTGGAAACTGTGTCTGAAATTCGCAATTTTGAACCAGTAGGTAATGGTTCTAGGCCCGCCCCTGAAACTCTTTCTAATCCGAAAAGGGGAGTTCGATCCTTTTCCACTAAGTTGAATAGGAAAGTTTGTAATTATTGTTCGCGAGACCATTTGATAAATATTTGTCCGAAATTTTTGGATTTATCTCCCGAAAGACGGTTTTTTGTTGTGAAGAAGTACAATATTTGTATCAACTGTCTCACAAGTGGTCATAGACTCAGTGAGTGTAAGAGCACAGTTAGTTGTTCGGTGTGTAAGTTGAAACACCACACTCTACTGCATCGAGAGGTGTCTGGATCCTCTTCAGAAATGGGCGTTTTGAATGCGTCAAGTTCTAACGGTGCAGTTAAGTCTAATTGTGAGGTCCAGAATTGTTTCGCTGCTACATTGAGGCAGATACTTTTGGGGACAGCCATGGTTGGTATTTCCCATCGAGGGCAAACGTTTAAAGCTAGGGCCCTGATAGATTCCGGATCTCAGGCAACTTTTATTTCGGAAAAGTTGCAGAAAAAATTAGGATTGCCAACAGTTCGTATGAGTGTCAAAGTTTCGGGCTTGAACGGAGCTTCTACGGGTACAGTTCAGAGACAATGTTCGTTTGTCCTGACTTCCCCTTTGGACGATGGATTTAAAGTAAAGGCAATGGATTTAGTACTACCCAATTTGACTGGGATGTTGCCTAATTCGACTATTAAAATTTCGAAATCCGCAGCCTTTTCGGGGATTTCGCTGGCTGATCCGAAATTCGATAAAAGCCGTCACATAGATATTCTTATTGGTGGTGACGTATACCCTGACATCCTGTTGGAAGGAGTCAAGAAGAATATTTTTGGGAACCTAATGGCACAGGAGAGCGTATTTGGCTGAATTGTAACCGGGCCTTTACCAGAGCTGAATTCGAAGCAGCTCTTAACTTATGCGTCAGGTTACGCGAGAATAGAGGTAAACGGAAAATCTAGGAGAATTATGGTGCCGAATGATCGAGGTAATAAGTTGTTGCGAAATAGGCCTAGGCCCCACTCCGGTACTCGTAGAATGGCCTACCACCAATATTTAGGGGATTATGTTAAAGTTGGTGACACAGCGGCCATAAGAAGGGGTACAGGACCTACCACTAAATGGCACTTAGGTCGCGTTCATGATTTGCATTTGGATGATAATGGTTACGTAAAGGCTGTGGAGTTGGTAACTGAATGTGGGACAATTACAAGGCCGATTGGGAGTCTTGTAATTCTTCCAACGAAGGATTGATAAACAACTTTAACTGATAGTATCATGGTAACCCGAGGGAATCTAAGAGAGGTGAAGATGTCGAAGACGAAGGATTATAAGGTAGCTTGAGCCGCGATCATACCTGGTGGACGTGTGAGAATACGGGCCGCTGAAGTTAAACCTTCCATTTACGGGGCAATAGACCTAGTCCGTCTGTCCCTAGGAAGGTTGGATTAGAAAACTGAGGCATCGAAGGGGACAACCCGTCCACTAGCCCGGAAAAATAACGGACCTCGTTCGTCCTAATAATCCACCAGGGAACCTAGTTCGTTCAATGGTCGTGAGAGCAGAAGACCTAGTTCGTCGGAAGCTCTAGTTCCGATTTAGTAGTGGAACAATAAGACTCAAGTTTTCGATACCTAATTTTAGACCATGATACTTATTCCTGAATATATCCCTCCATTGTAATTTTTTTCTGGTTGGCGGATCAGAATTGGAATGGCTGCAAGCTGCCAAAAAATTTAGTGAAATTTATTATGATGTTCATACTAATACAAAAGTTTTTCTCTTTTTTCGATTCTCTAGAAATAGATTTGGAGGCGATTACTTTTGATTGCAGTACTGCAAGGGCGGCGGAATGTTTACGTCAGAAGATCGAAAAACCCCATCTCCGACGATCAACCAAAAGACTCCTAATGTCCAATAGAGGGCGCTACATTAATTTAAGCTTTCTTCTTATTTTTAACATAATGTAATGTAATTAGAGCTTTTTGGGGACTTTTTAACATTTTTATTATAACCTAATTTACCTTAGGCCTTGACCTATATAATTTTTACTTAAAGATTCATTCGCATAAAAACCAGCATAGATTGATATTGTTGAAAACAAAGACTTGTGTAAAAGAATATTGTGCCTTCTAATTTGAATATTAAACAAATTCTAATCAATTATTTGATATTGGTAAAGTGAAATTGTATTAAATATTGTAGTATAAAAGAAAAAAAAAACAACAAAATTTGAAAGAATAATAAAATATAAAATACAATAATCAAATTTTCTGGAAGGAAAAACAGTATATAGAAAAAGTGTTTTTTTTTTGTTGGTTCTTTATCGGCAACCCAAGTGATCAATCAAAAAAAAGGAAATTTTGGTGTGTCCAACGTAAAAGGAAAGTGCGATTTTTCTCCTAGATTAAGAAAAGGATATTTTCTTATTTTTTTCCAATTTTTATTGCCAGAAAGTTCCGCATCAGTTTGGTCAACAGGAGTCGCCACAACCACCAACCATCACAACGCATTTTTTTCTCCATCTATACAGTCCACGGATTAACACTAACCCTGTGCGGTTTTGTTCAATACATTTTTTTTCTTGTCACTTATTGTTTTAAATTTCCATAGTTAATTAATAAATAATCAAATGAATTGGAAAGAAAAATTGTATATTAAGTACAATATAAAAAAATTTAATTGAATCTAATAAAAAGACTACGGCGAAAACAATCAGTTGATCGCATTCATGCAGTTACTGACACTATAACAACAACAACAACAAGAACAACGGGCAAAAATAGTAACATCAATGTAAATTTGTTGTTTTTTTTCTTCTGTTCAACCAATTTTTAAAAGAAAAAAAAAAAACACGTGCCCGAACAACACCAGCAACTGGAACAGCTAATACTTACCAACATGTGCAGACAACAGAAACATCCGTAGCATCTATATACCAATATATACTTACCAACACGTGCAGACAACAACAACATCCATAGCATCTATATACCAATATATACTTACCAACACGTGCAGACAACAAAAACATCCATAGCATCTATATACCAATACATACTTACCATCACCGTTAGCCAACAGCAGTGGCTATACTGTAGACAACAAATCTCCAACATCCATAGCGTCTATATACCAATATATACTTACCAACACGAGCAGACAACAAAAACATCCATAGCATCTATATACCAATACATACTTACCATCACCGTTAGCCAACAGCAGTGTCTATGCTGCAGACAACAAACCTCCAACATCCATAGCGTCTATATACCAATATACAGTAGTTTTGATTTAGCTGCCTTTTATTTACGTGCGCATTGCCTTTACCTGCACAAACATTTTGTTTCGTGCCTTTATTTCCACAAATTCTATACAAAATTCTTTTTTAAGTGCACTTTTTATACCTGCACATTTAATATATGTGCCTTATATTTTTTGAACTTCAAAGCTTTTTTCATAGCAAAAAATAAAGTTAGCTGCGTCGAACAAAAAAGAATCTTTATAAAATTAAAAAAACGAAAATCTCAATTAATTTTGTCATTAAAAACCCCAAGATCTGGTAGCAAATTGTTATCATTGAATCTCAGCTGTTTAGTTTGCTGACAGTCTTTAGGCATTGTTGTCGGGTGCTGGGCTTTGACAGAGTAATTTATAATTATTCCATGCCTGCTCAATTAGGCAGCTAAAAACATTTAATTTAGCTGCATTTTTGGCTTATCTGCACACAAATTCTTGCAAAAGTTAGTTGTGCAGGTAAGTCAAAACTACTGTATACTTACCAACACGTGCAGACAACAACAACATCCATAGCATCTATATACCAATATATACTTACCATCACCGTTAGCCAACAGCAGTGGCTATACTGCAGTCAACAAAAACATCCATAGCATCTATATACCAATACATACTTACCATCACCGTTAGCCAACAGCAGTGGCTATACCGTAGACAACAAATCTCCAACATCCATAGCGTCTATATACCAATATACACACGTGCAGACAACAAAAACATCCATAGCATCTATATACCAATACATACTTACAATCACCGTTAGCCAACAGCATTGGCTATACTGCAGACAACAAAACTCCAACATCCATAGCGTCTATATACCAATACATACTTACCATCACCGTTAGCCAACAGCAGTGGCAATACTGTAGACAACAAATCTCCAACATCCATAGCATCTATATACCAATGTAACGTGGTTTTAGTAAAACGATTTTATTTCATTTAGTTTTAAACAGCCGCTTTCGCGACTGTTCATTTTGACCGAACTTTATTGAATGATCTTTCCTAAAACTAAGCTTACACTAAATTCTTAATTCTAACACACAGTAAACAATTCGTGGGAAAATGCTGAGATAGCACAATACACGAAAATGGTATAATATATGTAATGTGTAATTTTACTACAATTACTGTAAAACAGAGCCCGGCAGCGCTTGCTATTGGTCAGTTGATGCGAGAGCGAAAAATAAGAAAAGAGAAAAATTTATACCAGAGCCAGTGATGCCAGCTTAGCCCTTTTCGGGCTAGATTTAGCCCTTTTTGAAGCATCTTTAACGCGAAAAAATTTGTTTAGCCCTAAACTAAAAAACGCGCAATTTCAGCCCTTTTCAGTATTTTTGTTTAGCCCTTTTTGCCCGTTTTTCCTTTAACTCTGTATGGGAATATTATCTTATGTTTCTCTGGCAATGTCGAATTGTAAGCCAATTAACAAAAGTACCGAGAAACACAAGCTTTGCTGAAAGTTTAAAATTGTATTTACCTAATAATTAGGCATTGATAAAAAACATATTAATAAGTATATGTGTATATAGCTTTAAGTAAGTCGTAATTTAATATTCTTGGATGTGTCTTTAATGTAAATGTTTATGTTTAGATGGAGCGCTACACGCAAAGATAGCGTAAAATTTGGGAGACAGATCCCCTTTTAAGGAAATGGATAAAGCCTTGTAAAGATGAATCTAAAGCAGTATGTATTTACTGCAACACGCAAATCGTCGCTAAACACTATGACCTGGTCAGACATTCAGAAACGAAAAAGCACAAAAAATCGGCCGTACCTTTAAACAGCATTAATATGGTACAACCACAAGTTTGTTTTACACCTGCAGTGGTACCCTATTGTGGTACTATTCCTATTTTAATTTTAGCCCCCTTTTTGCGCTTTTTTAAAAAAAATGAAATTGTATTGTACTAAAAACGTAATTTTTTCAATTTAGCCCGTTTTAGCCCGTTTTTCATTTTTGTTCACGCGTTTGGTGTCCTAAGAGTTGGCATCACTGACCAGAGCCATTTCCTATGCACGCGTGCATGTCAGCCATTACTAAATTTACAACAACGTACTCTCACGATCAAAAACACTCTCAGTCTCGTTTGAGCATTCATTGAAAGAGGATGTGTTGTCGCATGTTTCTTCCTTTTGTAGATGAAGATCTGCTAATGCAGGGATGGAATTGGAATGGCTGCAAGCTGCCAAAAAATTTAGTGAAATTTATTATGATGTTCATACTAATACAAAAGTTTTTCTCTTTTTTCGATTCTCTAGAAATAGATTTGGAGGCGATTACTTTTGATTGCAGTACTGCAAGGGCGGCGGAATGTTTACGTCAGAAGATCGAAAAACCCCATCTCCGACGATCAACCAAAAGACTCCTAATGTCCAATAGAGGGCGCTACATTAATTTAAGCTTTCTTCTTATTTTTAACATAATGTAATGTAATTAGAGCTTTTTGGGGACTTTTTAACATTTTTATTGTAACCTAATTTACCTTAGGCCTTGACCTATATAATTTTTACTTAAAGATTCATTCGCATAAAAACCAGCATAGATTGATATTGTTGAAAACAAAGACTTGTGTAAAAGAATATTGTGTCTTCTAATTTGAATATTAAACAAATTCTAATCAATTATTTGATATTGGTAAAGTGAAATTGTATTAAATATTGTAGTATAAAAAAAAAAAAACAACAAAATTTGAAAGAATAATAAAATATAAAATACAATAATCAAATTTTCTGGAAGGAAAAACAGTATATAGAAAAAGTGTTTTTTTTTTGTTGGTTCTTTATCGGCAACCCAAGTGATCAATCAAAAAAGAGGAAATTTTGGTGTGTCCAACGTAAAAGGAAAGTGCGATTTTTCTCCTAGATTAAGAAAAGGATATTTTCTTATTTTTTTTCCAATTTTTATTGCCAGAAAGTTCCGCATCAGTTTGGTCAACAGGAGTCGCCACAACCACCAACCATCACAACGCATTTTTTTCTCCATCTATACAGTCCACGGATTAACACTAACCCTGTGCGGTTTTGTTCAATACATTTTTTTTCTTGTTACTTATTGTTTTAAATTTCCATAGTTAATTAATAAATAATCAAATGAATTGGAAAGAAAAATTGTATATTAAGTACAATATAAAAAAATTTAATTGAATCTAATAAAAAGACTACGGCGAAAACAATCAGTTGATCGCATTCATGCAGTTACTGACACTATAACAACAACAACAAAAAGAACAACGGGCAAAAATAGTAACATCAATGTAAATTTGTTGTTTTTTTTCTTCTGTTCAACCAATTTTTAAAAGAAAAAAAAAAAAAAACACGTGCCCGAACAACACCAGCAACTGGAACAGCTAATACTTACCAACATGTGCAGACAACAGAAACATCCGTAGCATCTATATACCAATATATACTTACCAACACGTGCAGACAACAACAACATCCATAGCATCTATATACCAATATATACTTACCAACACGTGCAGACAACAAAAACATCCATAGCATCTATATACCAATACATACTTACCATCACCGTTAGCCAACAGCAGTGGCTATACTGTAGACAACAAATCTCCAACATCCATAGCGTCTATATACCAATATATACTTACCAACACGAGCAGACAACAAAAACATCCATAGCATCTATATACCAATACATACTTACCATCACCGTTAGCCAACAGCAGTGTCTATGCTGCAGACAACAAAACTCCAACATCCATAGCGTCTATATACCAATATACAGTAGTTTTGATTTAGCTGCCTTTTATTTACGTGCGCATTGCCTTTACCTGCACAAACATTTTGTTTCGTGCCTTTATTTCCACAAATTCTATACAAAATTCTTTTTTAAGTGCACTTTTTATACCTGCACATTTAATATATGTGCCTTATATTTTTTGAACTTCAAAGCTTTTTTCATAGCAAAAAATAAAGTTAGCTGCGTCGAACAAAAAAGAATCTTTATAAAATTAAAAAAACGAAAATCTCAATTAATTTTGTCATTAAAAACCCCAAGATCTGGTAGCAAATTGTTATCATTGAATCTCAGCTGTTTAGTTTGCTGACAGTCTTTAGGCATTGTTGTCGGGTGCTGGGCTTTGACAGAGTAATTTATAATTATTCCATGCCTGCTCAATTAGGCAGCTAAAAACATTTAATTTAGCTGCATTTTTGGCTTATCTGCACACAAATTCTTGCAAAAGTTAGTTGTGCAGGTAAGTCAAAACTACTGTATACTTACCAACACGTGCAGACAACAACAACATCCATAGCATCTATATACCAATATATACTTACCATCACCGTTAGCCAACAGCAGTGGCTATACTGCAGTCAACAAAAACATCCATAGCATCTATATACCAATACATACTTACCATCACCGTTAGCCAACAGCAGTGGCTATACCGTAGACAACAAATCTCCAACATCCATAGCGTCTATATACCAATATATACTTACCAACACGTGCAGACAACAAAAACATCCATAGCATCTATATACCAATACATACTTACAATCACCGTTAGCCAACAGCAGTGGCTATACTGCAGACAACAAAACTCCAACATCCATAGCGTCTATATACCAATACATACTTACCATCACCGTTAGCCAACAGCAGGGGCAATACTGTAGACAACAAATCTCCAACATCCATAGCATCTATATACCAATGTAACGTGGTTTTAGTAAAACGATTTTATTTCATTTAGTTTTAAACAGCCGCTTTCGCGACTGTTCATTTTGACCGAACTTTATTGAATGATCTTTCCTAAAACTAAGCTTACACTAAATTCTTAATTCTAACACACAGTAAACAATTCGTGGGAAAATGCTGAGATAGCACAATACACGAATTGTTTATGTCTGGGCAGAAACTGCAGTGTGGACGATATCAACAAGAATGTGTTGATATTAAGTTGCATACAAAGGGTATGGTAAGTCAAACACACTACACCTTCGCTCTTAACGAAGAACGATCAACATTAATTGATTGTTCTCTCACAAAGATAATAATAAAATATAATGAAATATATATATATAGTTACTTAGTAAAAGTACACCTTTTTTTTATTTTTGTAGTTATAATTTTTAATGATAATTTTTATAATAAGTTTATAATTATTATAATTATACAGTAATATAGAAAAAAAATAAAAAAAAACTATTTTTTTTTTACAAATACTCTACAAGCATTGAATAGTGTAAAAATCTGTCGCGTTAAGTGAAAGGAACAATAAGTCAGAAATTATAAAAAAATATATAAAATATATATATATAAAATATATATATATAAAATATATATTATATAAAATATATATTATAAAAAGTAATTTACATTAAAGCTATATAAGAATAAAATATAGAAAAATAATATAATGTATAATGATTACCAATATACTTTTTTTAAATTAAAATTCTGTCATATCTAGAGTGTGTCATTCACTTTCCCCTCAGAAGAGAAAAAGAAATTAAATTTCCTTTTCTTTAAAAGAAATCAATTGTCTCCTTCTTCACTGATGTAGTGAAATGAGAACTTCACTTCATTGTGAGAAGTATTATAATGTGTTGGATCTATTTGTCCAAATATGCAAACCAAGACTGAGGAGGAAGAAATTTACGGCATGCTTAATGTAGGACCATTGAGATTGGTAGCTTGATAAAAAGTAGAGAATGGATGAACAATCAAGAAACATCGCAGAGCTCACCAACAATAAGAAACAAGCAAATAATATAAAAGGCGGAACAATGAATCATTTTCGAACTTACCCAACCAAGCAAAATGTATAATGTTAGGGATTTAGGAAAGAGAGAACAAAAATTAAATAGTATCGGAGGAAAACATACATGATTGGGATTATTAATGTATTGTCGAGCACCGCTACAACAATTAAAACAGATGAGCCCTATTTTAAATATAGGATCTTAAAGCATGTTTGGAACTTCCATTCGAAATTATCCCTTTAAATGAAGCCGATAGTAACATAAAAGTTATGATTACGGATGACAGTTATATTAAGGCTGGGAAAGTATTGCGAAAATCTGAAAGGAATAACTTTATTCTTGAAGGGCCATGAAGTTAATGAAAAACCATATAAATCGAAATTAAACTAGTACTTTCTGGCTGTTCCCAGTAAATAAATAAAGACTATATTAATGTAATAACAAATTAAAGCATTTTTTACGTTTTTAAATACTACATGGCTTTCTGGCTGTTCCCAGTAAATTAATAAAGCATAAACAATAAAGAATAAAACAGAAGTGTTTTTATTAATAATTTTATTATGAAAAAAAAGAAGTGTCGCAATATAGAATGGAAGAAGAAAAAAAAAAGAAAAAAAATGGTATAATATATGTAATGTGTAATTTTACTACAATTACTGTAAAACAGAGCCCGGCAGCGCTTGCTATTGGTCAGTTGATGCGAGAGCGAAAAATAAGAAAAGAGAAAAATTTATACCAGAGCCAGTGATGCCAGCTTAGCCCTTTTCGGGCTAGATTTAGCCCTTTTTGAAGCATCTTTAACGCGAAAAAATTTGTTTAGCCCTAAACTAAAAAACGCGCAATTTCAGCCCTTTTCAGTATTTTTGTTTAGCCCTTTTTGCCCGTTTTTCCTTTAACTCTGTATGGGAATATTATCTTATGTTTCTCTGGCAATGTCGAATTGTAAGCCAATTAACAAAAGTACCGAGAAACACAAGCTTTGCTGAAAGTTTAAAATTGTATTTACCTAATAATTAGGCATTGATAAAAAACATATTAATAAGTATATGTGTATATAGCTTTAAGTAAGTCGTAATTTAATATTCTTGGATGTGTCTTTAATGTAAATGTTTATGTTTAGATGGAGCGCTACACGCAAAGATAGCGTAAAATTTGGGAGACAGATCCCCTTTTAAGGAAATGGATAAAGCCTTGTAAAGATGAATCTAAAGCAGTATGTATTTACTGCAACACGCAAATCGTCGCTAAACACTATGACCTGGTCAGACATTCAGAAACGAAAAAGCACAAAAAATCGGCCGTACCTTTAAACAGCATTAATATGGTACAACCACAAGTTAAAACAATAAAAAATAATAAAATAAAAACAACTTATATTTCACTATTCATAAAAACTACTTACATATAAAAAAAAAGTATTTTTCCAGAAAATCCTATGAAAAACAAAAATTTTCGAAATTTGTTCGATAATCTAATATTCTAAAATGCTTTCTTAAATCGATATAATCAAAGAAGTCTAAACGAACTTTACAAATTTTAATTTAATAAACTAATATTTTTAATTAAAATACCACCATTTAAAAATTTGAATTTTCTATGTCTGCATTGTAGTGAATGCAAAGAGAGTAAGAGTATAAATTTTTCTCTTTTCGTATTTTTCGCTCTCGCAATAACTGACCAATAGCAAGTGTTGCCGGGCTCTGATTTATACTCTTACATTCACTACAATGCAGGCATGGAAACTTAAAATTTTTAAATGGTGGTATTTTAATTAAAAATATTAGTTTATTAAATTAATATTTGTAAAATTCGTTTAGACTTCTTTGATTATATTAATTTAAGAAAGCATTTTAGATTAAAATTTGTTTTTTTTTTGGAAATATACATATTTAATAGAAAACTTTCTGGGATATTCATACTGTACATCCCTGCATTAGCAGATCTTAATGTACAAAAGCAAGAAGCATGCGACAACGCAACCTCTTTGAATAAATTCTCAAACGAGACTGAGTGTGTTTTTGATCGTGAGAGTAAATTTAGTAATGGCTGACATGCACGCGAATTAAAAATTTTGTTGAGTAAATACACAAAAAAATATATTTTTTCAACGCATATGCGTTTTTTCTTTATTAATATAATTTTTGCTTAAATGCTACGTGTATTTAGATGGTAAATTCTAGACTGCCGTTCTGATGATATTTCGTTCTCTTAAGTACTAAAATATTCTCTTTGTTCTTAATATTTAGGTAGGTAACCACATAGATAACATATGTAAGGTGTTTATCGCTACTTATTGTTTACATAAAATATTTTCTTTGTTCTTAATATTTAGCTAGGTAACAACATTTTGCATTTATAGATAACATATGTAAGTTGTAAATACATTTTATTCTTTTTTATTGTAATCTATATTTTTATGAGAATGCTTAAAGAAAATATGTTTACGATAAGGAAATTATGTTTATGATAAGGGAATATATTTATGATAAAGAATAATGGATACTTTTTCTTAATTATTCTAAGAATACATTTATGATAAAGGATAAGGAATACATTTCCTTAATTATTCTAAATAAAATATTAAATTTCTTAAATGATTATATTGGTGATGTTAACTCTCCCCCTCGTTAAAGAATGAATCGTCCCGATTCAAGGAGTGGTTAATCTTGCCAATTCCCTACTATAAATAACTTGAAAATTTTCTGCTGCTCTGATTCGTCTTAGTGCTACGTAATATTTTATTAATTTCGAAATTGCAATTGTTATTATTATTATAAGAATAATTGTGAAGAATGAATAGGTAAAAGATTTTACTGGGTGCTCCTCAATAGGAATCAGGAGCTTCTTTAATGAGTCTAAATTATTAAATGTCAAGTTTGACGTAGATACTAAAATTTCGAGTATTTTTAAATTTTCATCATGTTTATTATGAATCGCTTCTAGTGCCCTCTAGTGTATGTTCCTGAAAGTAATATTGTTTATATTTACCTTATCACTATAACTAACTAGCTTAGTTCCTGATACTGTCTGGTTATTCACAATATTCACTCCATCCAGGAGAATAAAACCTTCTATTTGCATTAGTTGAGGGTTATATTCCTGTATTATTTTACATTCAGCCTTTCTATTTTCCAATATTGGTTTAATACAATTATCCTGTTCATTATTCATCCTACATATATTTTTGCTTAAGTAATTTTTGCAATTTTTTATTCTGGTATATTCTTTGTCACAGAGTGCAATATTTTTATCAGTTGAAATCTTACCATGTCCAATGTTGAGCGGCGTGAATTTAAATAACTTGCAAAATTTATTTATAACTGGGTAATTGTAAATTGTAATGAATAGTTCGTTAGTTCTTGCTATGTAGACGTTGGAATATTCTAACACATTAATAATTGGTACAGAGTTTATTTCATGGCGAACTATTTCTTTAACATCATCTAGATCTAGTGATTCCGTTAAGTATTCATTATTTTTGGCTGCATTTATTGTCCTGACTAGAAGTAGCAATTGATCATGTATTTCTCTTAGCAAAACGTGGTTCATAATTTCTTGACCGTTTATGTGGTCTAATAGTTTTTCAAATCTTGAGTTTATTATTTTTTGTTTTTCATTATTTCTGATCAATTTATTTATTGTTGATTCAATTCGAACTGCTTCGTCATGATCGGGTATACCAGTGATAAATTTTAGTGCCGATCCTAGGAAATTTAATCCTCGTTTATGTCGATGTTCTGTGAGTTGTTCGAATAGTGTTTTAATCCTTTTCATCAGAATTTGTTCTTCTGTAGTTGCGTTATAATAATTATAAAATCTTTCTTTATATGGCAGGTATATTTTCGTTAAATTTGTTACATGGAATAAGAATTCGTATTCATTAAATAAAAACACATCATCTGTTCTTGTTAGAATGTATTTTTTTCCTTCTATGTTCTCGATTTGAGTTGTTGCTTCTGGTGTCTGAGGTGACGTTACCAGCACGGCTAATATCAGGTATTTCAATATCATTTTCTTTGATAGTGATGTTCTTGATACTGTTCTTATGAACAGTTTTTCCTCCTCGGGTTAAGATCGTGTCCCCACGGTCTTCTTCTACAACTTCTTTTTTAAATCTGGGTTGGTTTTTCTTTCTAACACCTGCGATTCTTACTAAAATTTGAGTACCTTTCTCAAATGTTCGATGTTTTGCGTGTGTGTTTAGCCTTTTTAGTACCTTGGATGATGCTTTACGTAATTTTTCTGTAACTGCTTCTTTATTGTAACTTATTGTACCAAAATGTATTTCCCTTGGCCTGTATCCTGTTACGGTATGTATTGAGTTGTTTAATTCTTTTACAGCTCTAAATATTTCTTCTTTTACTGTAGAGGAGTTTTGTATTTTAAAAATGCGTGTTAGTTCACTAATAGAGTTATGAGCTCTCTCTACTTGTCCGTTTGCTTTCGATCGATGCACTGGTGTTTCTATCTTTTGTATGCCATGTTTTATGCACATTTGTTTAAATGCTGGTGTAACAAAACTTGCTTCATTATCAGTCATGAGTCGTTTGCATTCGGGAAAATTACTGATAATTATTTGTTCCACTTTATCTTCTATTTTTGCTTTTGTACTTATCTCTTGGGCCACTATGTATTTAGAGAATTTATCTATAGTTACCAAGTATGTGTTGTTATCGTTAAAGTAAATATCCGCATGTATATATTCTCTTGGTTGTGTTGGTATATCTGATTCTCGGAGAGCTTCATTAATTGGATTTCTCTCATAACGTCCAAATAAACATGCATGACAATGATTATTGAATTGTTTGCTATCTTTCTTTATGTTTGGCCAATAATATTTTTCTAAAATTTCTTTTGTTGTATTAATGTAACTTCTATGAGCTCTTAAATGTGTTTCTTTCACAATTTGAAGTTGGTCACTTCTATCAATTACATCTTTTAATTTTCTTGGTGTATGTACAAAACTAGTGCCTATAAATGTTTCCTTAATTAGTACTGCGTATCGGTACAAATCTTCTATATTCATATGTATAGCTACGGTTCGATTTGGGACCAATATCTTTTTTAATTCACTTATCAGGTCATTGTTATTTGAAAAATTAATAGTGTGGCGTACTTTATTAGGAAAGATCGTGCGTGTTCGTGTTTCGGTAAGATTTGGAGTAGGTACGAGTTCCAATTGTATGCCAAATGCGTTAAATGGTTGTGAAACGGTTTTTATTATATTACTTGCGGAACTTTCGGCTGAGTGTTCCGTATCTATTGAGGATGTATTAATAATTTGTCGTGATAGCGCATCTGCTACAACATTTTCAGTACCGGGTTTGTATTTAATTTTTGCACCATAATCCTCTATTATGGCTTTCCAACGTTTCAATTTAGGGTTGGGATTCTTTTCGGAAATAGCATATATCAGTGATTGATGATCTGTAAAAATGGTTAGATCTACTATTCCATATATGTAATTTCGGAGCTTTTGTAGAGCCCAGATTATGGCTAACAGCTCTTTTTCATTCGTGCTGTAATTTTGCTCAGTCGTACTAAGTGTGCGGGATAGGAAGTAAATTGGTTTTTTATTTTGACTTAACACTGCTCCAATAGCTATGTTGGATGCATCTGTGGTAAGTTCAAAAGGTTTGTCAAAATTGGGTTGAAATAATTCAACATGTTCTTTCAATTTAAGCTTCAATAGGTTTACAGCTTCTATGGCTGCTTTGTCTAAGGTAATTTTCGTATTATTACTCTTGTTTTTTCCTATATGAGCGTTTTCTCCTTTTAAATGGACTGTTAATGGTTTCGTGATTTGGGCATAATTTTGTACGAAACGTCTGTAATAGCCAGTTAATCCCAAAAAACCGCGCAAGTCTTTGAGTGTGGCAGGAATTGGAAAATTTTCAATAGCCTTTATTTTTTCTGGGTCCGTTGTTATTTTATTATGTTTAACAATATGACCCAAGTATTCAACTTCGGTCATAAAGAATTTGGACTTTTCATCTGAAACTTTTAAGGTAGCTTTATTTAAGGCTTCAAACACTCTGTGTATGTGTTCCAAATGTTCCTCAGGAGAAGATGAAAAAATTAAAACATCATCTATGTAGACGTATACGAATTTGCCTATGAATTCCCGAAGTATGTCGTCTACACACCTTTGAAAGATCGACGGGGCATTTTTTAGTCCAAAAGGCATACGTTTAAATTCATACTTGCCTCCATTAACACAAAATGCGGTTTTCTCTCTATCTTCCTTTTTTATTTTTATCTGGTGAAACCCGGATTCTAAATCTAATGTTGTGAAGTATTTAGCCTAAATTCTGTAGTGTAATGTTAATATCAGGTATAATGTACCTATCAGTTATGGTATGTTCATTAAGCTTCCTGAAGTCTATGACCATTCGTCGTTTCGCTTTCCCATTTTCATCCAATCCCTTTTTTCGTACCGTTAACATTGGGGAATTATAAGGACTATAACTTTTCTGTATGATATCCTGTTCCAATAATTTTTCTATCTCCTTATTTACAAATTCTACATCATTTAAATTACCTGGTTATTGCTTTGTCCAGATTGGATCATTTGTTGTAGTTCTAATACTAGCTTCAATGGTTGTTGTAAATGGTAATGGGCCTATTTTATTATTCTCATTCATTAGTTGATCTATTTCTGATGCATATTTCCTATCACCTATAGAATAGTTTATTTTTTGTATATTTTCGGGGACAATAAACAATTTCTCCTTAATGTCTATGACGGATCTTAATTTTACTAAGCCTTCTATTCCTAACATCAAATCATAATCATTATCACTCTTAAGTTCATAAAATTCTAATTCTTTTCCAAATAGTTTTATTGTCTGTCTGAAATTTAAAATTGATTCACCATGTATGGAAATCATTCTCAAAGGTTTTGTTTTAATTCTTTTACCCATTACTAAATTTTTGTTAATGTAATTATGGGTTGCACCACAATCTATAAAAATTTTATATTCTTTACCCTCTTCATCCTTCATAAAAATATAGTACAACCCATCTATTAGTTTAAATTCTTAATAATAGACTTATTTCTATAACACTTACTACTTTTCTCTGTGGTGGTACTAATGTTGTCCTCTTGTCCAGTTGTTATTTTGTTGTTTCTCTGAATTTTGTGTGTCTGTTGAAAGTTTCCACTTTGGTCACGCATTCTTTTCCAGGGTTGACTGTGAAATCCTTGAGGGTTGAATTGCTGTCTAGCATTGTTGAAGTTCCTGGTGTTCCCTGAGGAGGTGTCCATTGGTTCTGGTTTTGGAAAGTTGTTTTGTTGTTGGCGTTGTTGATGTTGCTGATGTTGCTGATGTTGATGGTATAAAGGTCTTCTACTATGTTGATTTTTATAGCTCGGATGGGTATATTCTTTTCTGTCTATAGTATTTCCATAATGTAACTTCCTATGGTTGTTATCATGCTCTATGGTTTGAGCTATTGCATATGCATGTTCCAAGTCCTTGACGGGGGTTTCCATATAATGTGGAGCGAATAAATTCATTATTTATTCCATTTTTAAAAGTTCTCACTGCGTCTTCCATTGCATGTGCAGTCATGCATTTTATTGAGTCTGGTGTGTCTCCAGACATAGATAGTTTTGAAGTTATCACTGTTAACGCCTTACTAACCTCATCGTGGAATTCTGACAATGATAATTTTCCCTATGTTAGTTTAGTTAATTCGTCCTTCAGGACGTATAATGGGCGTTGGTCACAATAAGTGTAATCCAGTCGATTAAGGATTGCCTCGAAATTAAATATTGTATTATGATTTAACAATATATTGGCTGCTGCACCCGTTATTTTAGATTTTACAATAGTAAGAGCTTCGACATACTTATTTGTATTTGCATGTTGGCTTATGCTATTCATTAGACGAGTGGCGTCTTCTCGCCAAAGTCTGTAGTTATTCTTTACTCCATCGAATGTAGGGAGTGATTTAAAGATTTCCAAATTTATTTCATTTGGGTTGTTGTATACTGCAACCCTTTCCTCTAGATTTTCTACTTGGGGATTTACCAAGGGATTTATTGGTAGTTGTTCTAATTTAGTTTTTAATTGTTGATTCTCTTGTTGAACCGCCTGCAAAGCTATTTGTAGACTTGCCATTTGATGGATGAGCTGTTCCATATTTATTTGAGCCATTTCTCTGTTGTTGTTGAATTTTCTCTGTCTATTATTATGGCGTTGTTTTGTTAACTCACTTTTCACTTTTTTAAACATAAAATAAAAAAAATTTTTTCTCTACTTTTTCTTATGAAAAAGTTTTGTTGAATCCTTGCTGCGACAAGGATATATCGGTCCGCTTCTAGAGTAACAAGATATATGTTACTCCTGGCAGGATCGCCAATTAAAAATTTTGTTGAGTAAATACACAAAAAAATATATTTTTTCAACGCATAGGCGTTTTTTCTTTATTAATATAATTTTTGCTTAAATGCTACGTGTATTTAGATGGTAAATTCTAGACTGCCGTTCTGATGATATTTCGTTCTCTTAAGTACTAAAATATTCTCTTTGTTCTTAATATTTAGGTAGGTAACCACATAGATAACATATGTAAGTTGTTTATCGCTACTTATTGTTTACATAAAATATTTTCTTTGTTCTTAATATTTAGGTAGGTAACAACATTTTGCATTTATAGATAACATATGTAAGTTGTAAATACATTTTATTCTTTTTTATTGTAATCTATATTTTTATGAGAATGCTTAAAGAAAATATGTTTACGATAAGGAAATTATGTTTATGATAAGGGAATATATTTATGATAAAGAATAATGGATACTTTTTCTTAATTATTCTAAGAATACATTTATGATAAAGGATAAGGAATACATTTCCTTAATTATTCTAAATAAAATATTAAATTTCTTAAATGATTATATTGGTGATGTTAACTCGCGTGCATAGGTTTTGCCGGGCTCTGCTGTAAAACCAAAATAATATGCCGTAAAAAAACAGCAACTAGATTGAGAGAGTTTCTATATTGGAGTTAAGCCGAAAGTCCATAGCATGCGTTTCATGCGAGCTTGCATTACATGCGTATACCGAAAAAGTAGAATCAGTGTAGTTGTATGTGACAAGAAACATAAGAAAATGCATAGATGCGTAGAACGCATCAAGTAGATCTACTTTCTACTTTTCTATGCGACTCATGCAGTGTTGGAAAATGTCAGCAGTTTTTTAAACTTGGCATGCCAAATTATATACTATTGTGAATGGTTTCGATAAATATGTTTACAATCGTCTTGTGTTCTTTTGATGATTTTTGTAGGACTTAACAGCACAAAATATCACATATTTAAACTCATAAATTTGTAATTAATGGCATAAATGTTCTTGTTTGCTTTTTTATTGTTCACCACAACAGCTGGCCAACACAAAAAGCCAGTCGCATAAAACGCATTGTGTGTAACTTGCAATAAAGCCGAAAGTCCATACCATCCGTTTCATGCGGAATGCGTTACATGCAATTTTTGCTTTCTATGCGGTTCTTATTGCAAGTTACACACAATGCGTTTTATGCGACTGGCTTTTTGTTTTGGTCAGCTGTTGTGGTAAACAATAAAAAAGCAAACAAGAACATTTTTGGGAAAAATAGAAAATTAAATTGTAATTTTAAAAGAATTTATGCCATTAATTACAAATTTATGAGTTTAAATATGTGATATTTTGTGCTGTTAAGTCCTACGAAAATCCTCAAAAGAACACAAGACGATTGTTTTCGGTTAATTTATCCTCCATTTTTCATGTTTACAAATAAATAAATTCAAAGTAGATGACACTCAGTACATAAAAACAATCGACAACTAGTAACATGCATATTTTGTTCATGAAATGATGAAATGTTCAGAAATGTGCTAAAAATGTATTTTCCTCTTAAATTAGTAGTAAACTTTATTATGAAATATGTTTTTATTAATATTTTTATAATGCAAAAAGAAAAATGCGAAAATAATAATGTCGTAAAATGTAAACATATCTATCGAAACCATTCACAATAGTATATAATTTGGCATGCCAAGTTTAAAAAACTGCTAACATTTTCCAACACTGCATGAGTCGCATAGAAAAGTAGAAAGTAGATCTACTTGATGCGTTCTACGCATCTATGCATTCCATGCATTTTCTTATGTTTCTTGTCACATACAACTACACTGATTCTACTTTTTCGGTATACGCATGTAATGCAAGCTCGCATGAAACGCATGCTATGGACTTTCGGCTTAAGAACCGCATAGAAAGCAAAAATTGCATGTAACGCAGTCCGCATGAAACGGATGGTATGGACTTTCGGCTTTAAAGAGGAAACGTTTGAAACGTGTTTTTTTTTTTTGAAGCAGTTGTCTATACTGAAACAGTTCATATTAATTGACTTGCTTGCAACAGTGTTTAAAATAATGATTACAGCGAAGAGGCAGCTGGTGTACTTAATCGGGCCGCCCTATATAAAAAATCAGATGAAGTAAGTAAAGCCCAGTTGTCCAAATGTCCCGCTACAATTAAGAGTGTACACAAAAGAGAGAAAAATCTGCAGGAGTTGCAATATTAACAACCCTGCAAGTGGCGCGAATGCGGTTAGGAGATAGTAATATAATAGTTTAAAGAGTTTTTGTATATGCTGAAACTGATCGATTATCAGTAATTTTTCAACAAAAATCGCAATATAACACAAAAGTTCAAATTAAACGTGCCTCTAATAGCCGAGATGATGAAATTAGGAAATATTGCTACCAAAACTGACGATACAATTTTCTGAAACTCCGCCGCAGCAAAGAGGAGACGAAACTACTGTTTTTACTAAAAGAAGCCGGCGGTTCCGACATTGAAATACGTATAATGTTTAAACGCAAGGAAAGCCTAAAGAGTTACATTCATTTATACAACGTTTTATTTCCAAGAGTAGAAAAAAACAAAAGCATTTTATATACAACCAGAACCAACAGATAATAAAGATGAAATATTTGCCTCCGTTTTACCAGTGGTATTAATCTCTAAATATGACAGTATACCAGTTAAGGTCTATAATCCTCATGAAAATGTAGATGGCGAGCGGGATTACTATGATGATCAATAAAGATGATCAACAGAATGAGTTTAATAGTGACAGAAAATAAGTAGACAATGAATTAAAATATAAAAATAACTGAAGAGTATTTTTAATTTAAATATTACAATGCATTGTAATCAATTAAATCAATATAAATAGTCGTAACTAAATAAATTGTAATTACTATTAATCAAGTAACAAAGAAATAAAGTTGTAATTTTTTTTAATTCTTACGTACGACAAGAACGTAAGAAAAGAAAAAAAATCATAATTAATTATAAACAATTCTTAAAGAAGATCTTTAAAGGAATAAAAATAAAATAAGAAATAATTAGAATTCCATTTGAGCCGAAGCCTGCAATATAAAAGGATATAGAGGATATAAAATTAAGCAATCCTGGTTTTTCCTAATATTTTTTAGGAAATATTTTAAATTAAATAAATTATAGTTTAATTATTTAAAATTGGGACACTTAAAATAATGATCGCGAAGACCAACTGTTTACAAAATAAAAAGGACCGATCGACTGTAAGGATAATTATCAACTATTTTATTATTTTCATTTTTCCTTAATTCTATCTTATTCTATTTACTTAATCCTAACTGTATTAAAAGAATTCAGCAACTCTGTTTATTATTATTTATCTTATTCTATATATTCAATAGCCTTATTCTATGTATTCATAAACCTTAAATCTACTTAACATTAGGGAGGTACTTATATATGGTTATCAAATTCAGTGTTTTTATAATTATTATTTAATTCATAATTATCATGTATATATTATATTATAAGATATCCATTTTATTATGGTAGACTATTTAGTTGATACATATTATAGTCGTATAGTCGATTATAGTTGACGTTATGGCGCAACAAATCCGTCTATACAAAGAAGTAGGTGGTTGTTCAATAATACAAGTCTCTGGGTATTGAAAGAAAAAAAAAAACAAAAACATAAATAAATTTATGGTTTAAATCGTTATACTAAATATAATAATTGTATATATACATACATGTATTGAAATGTATAATTAGATATTATTATTATCCCATTTAAGCCGAAGCCTGGAATATAAAAGGATATAGAGGATATAAAATTGAGCAATCTGACCCTATAAAGGAGTAGGCGCTTGTTCAATGCCTTTTTCGGCCAAAATGTTGAAGACATAGAATTTGTGAAAACAGTAGTTTATATAAACATGATGTACAATTTTCAGATAAAGTTTTTAAGTCTGTTTTTATGTACAAGCGCTGCTTTACCATTATCATCCTCAATTTTAATGTTGTTATCTGTTCGTATTTCTATGACCCTGAAGGGTCCTTTGTAAATACTATCCAGTTTGTGACCTGCTTCGTTGTTAAGAAGGACTAGGTCATTTAATGAAAAATTTATTGGATTAGCGTGATCATTGGAAACTTTCTGCCTACTCAAATTAGCGTTTTCCACAAAACTAGCAGCTCTACGGTGCGCAACTTGAAGTCTAAATTTGACCTCTTTTTCATAAGAATCAATATTATACAAGGGAGCTATGCTGGTGTCTTTTGTAAAATCCAAGACAGGTAGAATTTTTCCGAAAACAAGTTCAAAAGAGCAATAGTTATGAGCCGTGGAAGGCGTTGTATTGTAACAATACACAAAACATTTTAACCAGTTGTCCCAATCAGACCCGTCATTTGAAATATACGATCTCAGATACTCATTGAATGTTCTGTGTGACCTTTCAACGGTACCTAGTGTTTCATGATGATATGGAGTAGAGTTTACTTTCTCCACTTTTATGAGTGTGCATAGCTCTTGTAGTACTTGATTCATATATTCCGTACCCATATCCGTGACTATTTTAGTCATTGGACCATATATTAAGATGAATCCTTCCATGATAGCTTTCGCTACACTTCTGGCGGACGTGTTGTCTATAGGTATGGCATTTAAGTATTTTGTTAAGTCGCACATTATTGTTACCGCGTATTCGTTTTGAGAATCGGTCCAATAGTGTCTATAATGACTATCTCAAAAGGCTTTATTGGAGTAGGAGTTAAAATAAAGGGTTCTTTTCCCTTAATTGTTGGTTTATTCATTTGGCACGCTTTGCATTTCTTGACATGCCTTTCCAATGATAATGAAGTCGTATTTTTCTAATCATCCGAGTGATTCCTATATGACCTCCATTAATGGGATCGTCATGATATTTTTGGATGATTTCAGTTTTTCTAGCATCGGTTGTTATTTTTTCTGTGTTTGGTAGGAGCACTATGGTCAATCTTTTCAGTAGACCATTACCTTTATTTTTAAAGGTTTCAATACTTATCCCCGGGGTATTGAGCGGACTATCATTTAAAGAAAGTCGCAAGGTTGTCAGACCCATGTTATCAGCTATTTTTTCAAGCTTTGGAAAAAGTAGATCTAGATCGACTATTCCATTAATAACAAAGTCATGCAACATAAATTGGGAAAGTTTTTTTCTTTCCTTTTAGGATAATTAATTTATCCTTTGATAAATGCAACCATGGCATTTTCCAGTGCTCTAGGGCGTTAATCCCTTCATATACTTTTAGTTCAACCGATGATCTAGGATGTGCTATTTTATCTGCACAATTTGTTTTCTTATTTGCCTGAAGTCTAGTTGTTACCTTCAGTATTGTTTGACACTCGTTGTTTTTAATATCATTGAAATTTATTCGTGACAGCGCATCCGCCGCGTGGTTATCTCTACCCCTAATGAATTCAACATCGAAGTCATATTCCTCTAGATCTAGCCTCATGCGTATTAATTTAGATGACGGATTCTTAAGTGAGAACAAATAGGTGAGTGGCCTGTGGTCACTTCTAATTAGGAATTTTTTTCCATATATGTATGGTCTGAAGTATTGTATTGCCCAATGTATGGCAGTGAGTTCTTGCTCAATTGTGGATTTATTACTTTCACCTTTTGTGAAAGCTCTGTTTTTCTTGACTTAATACAGCCCCGCATGCCTTTTTGCTAGCGTCTGTAGTTATGCAGAACTCTTTTGTAAAATCCGGATATTGTAGTATTTGTGGACTAAGGAGTTGTTTTTTCAAATACTGAAAGGCGTTTTCACATTCCTGAGTCCACTCAAAAGGTATGTTTTTTCTAGATAGTGTAGTAATGTGACGTGATGATTCAGCAAAATTAGGAATAAATCTTCTATAATAATTGCAGAATGCAATGAAGCTGTAACGACACGTTTCCGCTCGGGTGCTGGGGTAGGTCAGCGGCGTCCAGTGGTTACATAAAAAAAACACTTAGTTTAAGTTTAAAGCTATTTATTAACAATACTGCAATAGCTTACACACTAAACTAAGTAAAACTAAATACAAAGCAAAAATAATTAAATTGGATATGAATTAAAATATCCTAGGCCGGCCTAACAACTGTCCGTCACGTCACAGTACCGAAGGCGTCAAGGGGGGGTTGAGTCAGAACGACAGTCAAACGGCATGCGCCCAGGATGACTGCGGTCCTACTGGTCCTTGTTGTTGCCCCGGTTCGTCAAGTGACAGTGCCGAGGACGTCAAGGGGGTTGGAGTCAGAAGAACAGTCAAACGGCATACGCTCTGGATGACCGTAGTTTCTACTGGTCCTTTCGGTTACCCCGGCACAATCAGTCAAGTCAATCAAAGGAAGATGTCAGAGCAACAATCAAACGGCATACGCACAGGATGATTGCGGCTCCAAGATCTCCCTTTGTTCGTCTGGTCAGTCAAATTCTCCGGAGGAGGTTGTCAGAACGTAATCAAGCGACATACGCACAGAATGATTCTGGTTCTGAGGCCTCCGGAGTCCGTCCAGTCACAGTTGCCAATGTTTTGCCGGTTGTAAATCACAAATGGGGACGACCACACCACTTGGGACTTATCATATTTCCAGCACAGCCGATGTCTAGATCGACCTGCCTTACCAGCAACTCATCACCAACTGCCCCGACTGCTGAAGTCACGCTCGGTTTTATGCACAAAAGTAACGAGTAACGGATCAAACATGATCGAACATCAAACATGTTGTATCCCACTCTCCGACTTACCAATGTGAGAGCAAGCATCAGTTGAATTCAGCAAATGTCTTGTAGGTCAAATGTGAGTCGTACGACAACCGTTATAAAGAATAAAATATTTCTAAAAATAGATTATAAGTGCTTAACAAAATTGCTTTAAATATTTTAGGCATAGTGGGGCCTGTTATAAACAATAATTACAATAATGTATTTACAATAATTCATACAGCTAACATATAAAAGAAAATAAACAATACATTAAATCCTAAATATTATCCAGTGATATGGTGTGGACAAAAACAAGGTCTCCGACTTTTGTCGTCACAAAGCGTTTAGCTTCGTCTCCATTTGTTGGAGTAGGATAATTTTCAATTATAGAAAATTTGCTGTCATCTGGTAATATACCTTTATCTGTACATTTGTGTCCTAAAAATGTCACTTCGTGACTGAAGAATGAACACTTATCCGGGTGTAGTTTTAGGTTGTGTTGTCTACACAAGGTAAACACATCTTTTAAATTTTGTAGCATGTGTTTTTCAGAGCACCCGACAACCATTAAATCGTCTATATATATGAAGGCTTGGGATGGTTTTAATCCTGAAAAGGCAAGCGACATCATTCTTTGGAATGAGTTTGGTGCAATTTTAATACCATAAGGGAGTCTTTTGAATCTGTAAGAGCCCTTATCAGTAGAAAAAGACGTGATGTCTTTGGACTCTTCTTCGAGCTCTATTTGATGGAAGCCCGATATCAAGTCAAGGCATGAAAAATATTTTGCTCTCCCTAATTGATCTAATATATCATCTATGCGATTCAGAGGAAATTTGTCAGCGATTAGTTTCTTATTTATACCTCTGTAATCAATAACGAGTCTCCATCTCTTTTCTGTATGACCTGGTAACGATTTTTTAGGTACTAAGAGTATTGGACTGTTATATTCAGAGGTTGAAGGTTCTACAATATCATCGTTTATCAATTTATTAACCTGTTTATTCACTTCTTCTTTATGTGAATGTGGTATTCTATAGTTTTTTATATAGACTGGTTGATTATCTTTAAGTCTCAACCGTTGTTTATAAAAATTATTGGCGCTTATTTTTCCCGATTCTAAAGCAAAGATGTCAATGAACTCTGAATATAGTGTATGTAGTTCATTGTTAACGAATTCAGGAACATTTTTAGATAATTTTCTCATCTTTTCTTTGTCGGGCTTTGGATTGCAGCTTGTTTGGACCATTTTGTAGTCATTAAGATTTTCCGTTATTATTTTAACGTTATCAATGACAAGGTCCTTGTTGGTAGTATTAATAATTCTGATAATGGTGTTAGCTATGTATACGCCATTTTGGAGTATTTGCTGGGGCACCAATACATCCTCAACATCTGATTGAAAATTAATTTGTCTGATTACTTCAGATCTTGCTGGTATTGAAATTGAGTTGATGTTCGGAGCACTCAACAGTGTTAGACCTATATCATGTGGTAATAATGGAGCATTTAAAATTATTCTACCCTCCGTACCTTGATAGTCAAGTATGCACTTTCAGGTCTATATCGATTAATCCACGTGTTTGGATTAAACCTTTTCCAATACCATTAATGTTGGTTATTTTGCTGCTATCTATTTGTTCGTTTAGAACTTTATGGTGTTTAACCACAGAAATGTCTGCGCCTGTGTCTATTAAAAAAATTGAAGTGAAATTGTTCATGGACAATCTACATTTCAAATAACTATATAAGTTTAGATTGATATTGTATGTTTTATTGGAAGCATTAGGGGTTTTTATTGGTTTTCCGAATTTTGTTCGGTGTTGTAGTGAATACTACGGTTATGAGAGGGATTGTTCCTATAACCGCCATTGCCTCTATTGCGGTTACTGTTACCTCTCTGGTTACGGTTGTAACGGTTGTTATTAATATTACCGTTGCTATAGTTCATATTCGTATTGAAATTACGGCTTCTATTATTTGTTCCCCTATAATATTTGCTACGATTTCTGGGGTCAGTATTTTGGCCGTAGGTTAAAATTGAGTTGGGTTGACTGTAGGCTTCGGTGCAACTGCCTACGAATTTTGCAATAACCTCGTTTAGGTCATTGAAGGTACCCGACTCCATAATAAGCTTTACTCTCTCATTAGATGCATTTTTTATGATGCTTCTAACGGCAGAGTTGGTCGCATATTTTGTTGCGTTCATGTTTGGTAGGCCATCATTTATATACGCAGTTTCGAGTTTCTTTGTTAAGTCCTCGATTTCCTTTGCGTATGTATTGGCTGGTTTTCCATGTTGACGTATACTCATCAACTTTGCTACCAGTAATAAAAAATAAGGTTGCGTGCTGAACCTTTTAATTTGGTTTTAACGAGGTTAATAGCTACGGATTCGTGCGATTCCTTAATGGAATCGACCAAGTTAATGGCGTCAATGAAGCTTTGTAGGTTTTCGGAATTCCCATCGAATTCAGGAATTAACCTGGATGCGGTGTTTAAGAACTCCACAACAGTTTGAGGCATGTTGGAGTTCTTCCTCTGTTCCGTCTCTGGTAAGATATTGAATGCTACTGGTTCTTGTATTGACTGGGGGACATTTATTTTGAAGTTCCTTCGGTAACTAACGGAAATCAATTTTTCACGTAAGTCCCAATAAAAACCTTCAGCAGCTGTTTGGTGAGCCTTTGTTAGTCTGCTGTAATTTGTGTTTAGTAACACCCGTAATTGTTCAAAGAGGGTTAGAAGAATATTCATGTGCCTATTGACTGTCTCAGGTTTTATATCCCTGTCAATATTTAGGCATTTATATGATTTTAAAAATTCTTCTTTAATCGTTCTGGCTCTATGTAGGAATACCAAATCAAACACTGTTATTCAATTAATTCAAAGCTCAAATATTCATTTATTTATAATTAAATCTTAAGCTAAAACGTCTTTATGAAAATACACGAGAGCCACCACCGCAGTACGAGTTGCTTTCACTTTCGTGTTCGACTTGATACTGATCTCTTTTACAAAAAAAGTAAAGTAAAGTTCTGTGACGAGTTAAAGTTAAAAATGTGACGAGTTCAGAGTGTATGTCATAGTATTAGTGTCCTGTTATGTTACAGTGGGTCAAGTGTACATCCTACATTCGGCCGTCCTGATGCTGGCTTCGTCCCGAAGCTAGGTTCCACGGCTTCATGTATTCGGCGACGGTTTTTTTTTTCTGGAACCTTCACCCACTTTTACGACTTCATATCTGTCGTGATTTAATATGGACACAATTTTATATGGGCCCAAGAACTTCGGACGTAGTTTCATTCCTACTCCATATTGAGTTCGTTTAATAGCGACTAGGTCGCCCACTTTATAGTTGGTAGCTGGTACTCTCTTACTGTCAAACGTCCTCTTGTTTTCAGCCTGTATTTTTGAAATATTTTTTCTTGCTTCATCTATCATTTCGTCTCTTTCTTGCTGTAGTTCAGTTATCGAAAACTCTTGTACTAACTGATTTAATTGTGGATCTTCTTTGGTTCGCATACTAATGCCTGTCATTAACTGGAAAGGGGTGTTCTGAGTACTTCTAGTGGGGGTGTTGTTTATTACTTGCTGAACTCTTTCAACGTATTTGTACCAATTACTGGATTTTTCGGCACACATTTTGGCTAACATGGGCACGATTATTCGGTTGATTCTTTCTACCTGCCCATTACCTCTCGGAACTCCCGTGGCGATTAGCAGATGCTGTATCCCTTCGCTCCTACAATAATCTTCAAATTCATTGGCGGTGAAGGCAGTACCCCTGTCGGTTATTATTCGTTGCGGATTACCAAAGATGGCAGACTGTTTTCTCATCTTCTCGACCACTTCTTTGCTGCCAGTACCCTTGGTCGGGTATAACCAAACAAATTTTGTGAACGCATCAACCACAACGAGGATATGATTATACATTTTGTGAGTAGCTTCCATTGGTCCGACGTGGTCCAAATGGTAGGTCACGAAAGGTCTGTCCGATTTGTCGATCGGGTTAAGCCTTCCCTCTTTCTTTCCAGACTTTGCCTCAACTATAATGCACTCTACACAGCTCTTTACCACTGCCTCCGTTTTCTCTTCTAATTTGGGAATATAAAACTGTTTCTCCACTAAATCTTTGGTCTTACGACTCGCAAAGTATCCTTGGCGGTGAGCCATCTCGATAATTTCCTTTTCCATACTAACCGGTATGACGATTAGTTCTTTAGCTTGGTCTTTGTATAAAATTCCATACTTTATGAAGTAATCATCATAAGAACTTTTTTCGAGTACTTTGCACACTGCTTTTATCCAATCGTCGTTCTGCTGAGCCCCTTTAATACGATGTTGGAGGGCATCTTGAATCAATAGACATGAAACTCGACTTAGAGCATCAACGTGCTTCATTCGTGTTCCAGACCGGTGTTCGATTGTACAGTCAAATTCTTGAAGGAATAAGGCCCATCTCGATACTCTAACCGGTACATCGTCTTTCCGCATGGTCATGGCAAACGCGTTACACTCGGTTACTATTTTGAATTTTATCCCCAAAACGTATACTCTCCACTTCTTTAAAGCTTCGACTATTGCTAACACTTCAAGCTCATACGAATGGTATTTCTCTTCTGAAGAAGTTGTTTTTCTGCTCATATACTCTATCGGGTGGAGCGCGGAGTCTTCAGAGTCTTTCTGGAGGAGTACAGCTCCGTATCCATATTTACTCGCATCGGTATGGATCTCTGTTTCGGCTTTCGGATTATACAGTTTCAAAACCGAATCACCTGACAAAGCTGTTTTTAATTGTTGTACGGCTAGTAGCTCCTCATAACCCATCTTGAAGTTTGCACCCTTCTTGAGCAAGTCAGACAATGGTTTGGCGATCATTGCATACTCCGGAATAAAGCGACGGAAAAAGGACGTCAACCCTAAAAATCGTTGTACAGCCTTCACGTTATTGGGTATCGGAAATTTCTTGATAGCTACGATCTTCTCCTCCGAGGGCGATATGGACAAGCTTTCAATTATATAGCCTAAAAACTTGATCTTACGGCGCAGAAACTGGCACTTACTCCACTTAAATTGAAGCCCATTTGACGATGCAACTTCTAAAACTCGGTGCAATTTATGGATGCCTTCCTTCTCATCACGGGATAATACAACTATGTCGTCCATATACACGACAATCGTTCCGTCTTTAACCAGATCGCGGAAAACGGCTGAAATGTAGCGACAAAACACGGCTGGCGAATTACTTATACCGAAGGGAACAAATTGGAACTCGTACTGTCCACTTGGCGTAACGAAAGCTGTGTATTTTCTCGAGTCTTTTTCTATTGGCACGTGCAAGAATCCGTTCTTTAGGTCGAGTGTAGTGAACACTTTAGCCTCCTGCAATCTTTGAATTACGTCATCGATCAGAGCCATGGGAAAGTTATCCCGAATGATCTTCTCGTTTAAACGCCTGTAGTCGCAACAAAGTCTTTTTGATCCGTCTTTCTTCGTTACCAAGACTACTGGTGAAGAGTACTCGGAATAGCTTGGCTTAATGACACCCTCTTTCAACCATTCACTTACTTGATTTTCTATGGCCTTCTGATCAGCATATGATGTTCTGCGGGGTCTACTGGCCACTGGAGTATCGTCGGACAATATAATTTTCATTTCCATAGCGTACGTTGCTGGTTTTTGTGGTTGGTAACGGTATACAGTTGATCGAATCTCTTCAGCGTAATTCTTATTCAAGTGTTCTAGTTCGAACTCAATTCCATTAGTATCGAATGTCATAGACTGTACTATGGCTCCAAATTCTTTCCCCAATTCAGCAATTGGCTTAGCTTCCAATGCCGGTTTAGAGTTAGCGTCGACTTCTTCTATGAAAAGAAATGATTCGTCAGACGACTCATTGTCTGTAACCTCTTTTACCTCTCTCTCAAATAAATTTACACCAGGGATTTTATTTCTGAATTTGG
The DNA here is from genome assembly GCA_930367235.1 of Sarcophaga rosellei. Classification (NCBI taxonomy): domain Eukaryota; kingdom Metazoa; phylum Arthropoda; class Insecta; order Diptera; family Sarcophagidae; genus Sarcophaga; species Sarcophaga rosellei. The sequence goes on along the minus strand of CAKNFA010000084.1, from coordinate 31,078 downwards.
CACCCGTTGAGTCAATCACCAAGTCTACCCGGTCCAAAATTTCGTTACCGATAACCGCAGAATATACTATGTCGCACTCTCTAACTATGTGAAATACCATATCTAGCTCATTTGCATCTATTTTGGCACGAACTTTTAAAGAACCCATCGTTTTAATACTCCTTCCGCCTATACCGTTCAAAGTTTTCTCGACTGGTTCAAGCGCCATATCAGTCAATGATAGAAGCGTATCGTATCTCAAAATGCTGATATCACTGCCGGTGTCAATGATCGCCAAAATTATTTTGCCTAAAACTGTTATTTCCTTGAAAATACTTCTTGACGTTGACAGCTCTTCCTCGGTTAGGGTATGTACGCTTGATTTAACATCCCTCAGCGTGTTGTCTATCTTATTGGAAGTACACTCGTAAGATTTATGCCCAACCATTTTACATTTGAAGCACCTTATGTTAGTGGATTTGCAGTTCTTAGCCATGTGCCCCTCTTCTCCACACTTATAGCATTTACGATTTTCGCCACGTAAATCTGAAGTGGGCTTGTCCCCTTTTGGCCTTCCGCTTTTATAGTTTGACGACTTTTCTGCAGAGGCAATTTTCTCATAAACATCTAGCTTCTCTTTTAACTCATCTAGAGTTTTTGCCTGATATAATATAGCCTTGCTGGTCAGACTGCCTGGGATACCCTCTATAAAATATTCGATTATGCTCGACTGGTCTAAACTGACGGGGCTACCAATCTCCATCAAAGAATACAGATATTGACGTAGTGTTTCGTCAGTTCGCTTTTTCCTGGCCTTCATTTTCTTATGGATAGATACTGCCGACGGTTGTGCTCCAAATTCTTTACGCAGGATGGTTTTCAGGGCACCCCAATCTCTTACACCGGATTGACTTCTGATGAAGGTCTTGGCCGCACCTGTCAACAACTGCTTGGCATAGATCAAATTTTGTAGCGGACTCCATTTTAGAACATGAGCGCAGTCTTCTAATTCGTGGATCCAACATTCCACACTGTGAGAGTCTTCGCCCGAAAATTTAGTCACGGAATCTTCAACCTCTCTCAGGGTGAAGTGCGAATATATTCTGGGTTCTTCTTCCCCTCCTGAAGCCGTTTCGCCCAACATCGAGCTTTCCCCAGCACCGGTACGGCAACCAAAATGTCGAATAAGTCTCTCTTGTAAGTCAGTCTTTGTACCAGTAGCGTCCAGTCCTAATTCAGTTGTGTTCATTCTCAATTCCTCTACCGTCAACACAAGTATGTCTCTCAACTCCATTCTAGACGATCAGTGGGGACTCGCTTACAAAATTATTAAAATAAAATTATAGAATATATTGATGATAAAGGTAACAAAATATATATACATAAAATAGAAGTGTGTAATCTACTCACTAACAATACAAACTTCAAAAATACTTAAAATATTTCAGTTATTATTTGATTATTTCAATTTTTATATTTGCAAAATTTACTTTAATTACTTTAAATTTAAAAATTCAAATTAAGCTCTGATTTATCTTATACAGCTTCGAGTTAACATTAATTATCGTTACACCCGTTATCTCTGTGCTCTTATTTACACTCATAAAAATGACTCAAAAGTTATTATTAAGTATCATCAACTGCTAACCTCTATGTGAACTTTATATGCAATAGGTTTCACTCACTCTCAACACCACACATATGTATACTTATAATTCCTTATTGCAAAACGTTTCTCCGCACTCAGCTCTCTCCGTTCACCAAGCATTCAGCAACTCAAATATACACTGTCTCTTTCTCTCTGTCTTCGCTTTAATCTCTTCACTCTCGGCACTCTAAGATAGTTGATTCTCCTTTTAGTTCATTTTCTTCACATATTTATAAAAAATTATGAACCGTTTTTCCATACATGTGTATGTTGATGCATACAATGTTTTTTTTTCTTGACACAGTCTCAATATTATTTAAAACAGGTTTTTTCTTTTCCCACACTTTGTCTTTTTGTTCCTTTACTTTTCATTTATTTGTTTTAGCGAACAATTATAACGGTTAATTTATACATGATATGACATGATATGTAGCCACACCCTTTTTACACTCGTTCCAATGTTTTTAATAATATCACAATTGATATTTAATAGATCACAAAACACTTTTTATTTTTTGTTTTTGGCTGATCCCGGACGAGCCCCCATATGTAGGAATACCAAATCAAACACTGTTATTCAATTAATTCAAAGTTCAAATATTCATTTATTTATAATTAAATCTTAAGCTAAAACGTCTTTATGAAAATACACGAGAGCCACCACCGCAGTACGAGTTGCTTTCACTTTCGTGTTCGACTTGATACTGATCTCTTTTACAAAAAAAGTAAAGTAAAGTTCTGTGACGAGTTAAATCTATATCTACAGTAGTTTTCGCTTATAGTCCATCGCGCATATAAGAGAATTTCAGATATAGTCCAAAAAATATGCTTCTAATTTCGTCCTAAAAAGAATTTCATACATTAAGTTCGTTGTATAGTCCAATTCTTATATAGTCGAATTTGGCATATATTCCATTGTTTTGTCACATTAATAAATATCAATGTATATAAAGTATTCTTGATATAGTCCACTGTAAAATTAATCGCCAAAACCATAAAAACATTAAATAAAATGGAACGCAATAAGTGCAAAATTTTATAAACAATAAATATTTAGTACACTTCTTGTATAAATTTAGTTAGAAGCGTTGGTGTTAAAAACGTAAATCCTCGTGTTATTTGTAATATATATAGTGATGTTCAAAAAAATAGATTCACCTGCTCTCCGAAAAGTTTACTGTATCTAAATCTTTTATACAAAGAAGTGTATGTAAAAAAGTAATTGCACTTTGTTTACTGTTGTCTTATGAATATAATCCCATTACATTTCCAAAATTTGAAGCGTCAGTCTTTTTTAATTTATCGCAAATATAGATTTGGTTGTGAAAACTCGTGTTCGATAAAATATATTCACTTAGAAAAAATAATAGAATTTTTTAATTTACAACCCGTTGGCGGGAGTTAGTGAAAGAAGCGTGGAAAAATATTCTAATAGAAGCATGTCAGAGACTTGATGACTCTATGCCAAAACGGTGCTGAGCAGTAATTAAAAATAAGAGTTATTCCACCAAGTACTGAGGTAAATAAACTGTAGGTTAGGTTAGGTTAGAGGACGTGTACATGTCAACTGTGACTGTAAATAAAAAGAATGCTAAAAATAATTTTTTTAGAACACCAAATTTGGTGAATCTATTTTTGTGGACAGGATAAAATTGCTGATTTGAAGATTATTGATGAATATATAGTTTTTTTTACTATCGATGTTTTGAAGTTATATCTTTTTTATGTTATTTATGTTATAAGTTTACCAAAATAAAAAAATAAAAATTAGTAATCGCGTTTATCTAATGTTTTATTGGCCTTAAAGATGTTAAATAATGGTGAATCTATTTTATTGAACAGCACTGTATGTATATACATACGTATTAGTAAGCACAACTTATTGTGTAAGCACAAGTTATATATGTAGCTATTGATATTTTAATGAAATTGTCCTTGACAAAATTGAAGCCAATATTTTGAAAAATTTTCTTAAACAAAAGCAGTCAAAAATTATGGAATTTTTTAGGTAGTTATGTCTATAATATTAAAATGAACTTACTTTTTATTGTATCTCATTACATACTCAATAAACTAGAAGACTTGTTCAAGTCTATAATTAAAGCAAATACTCTTATTTTTAAATAAAAACGTTTTTACTTATAAAATTTTTTTTCAATTTATAATCATATTACTGAAAATAATTGAAAACAGATATATGCCATAAAGTGGCATATACAAAAATTCGTTTAAGTGTCGAATTTGTCTTATTGTCCACAAATGTTTTGCAACTATGGGTGTGGACTATAAGCGAAAACTACTGTATATCTATCGATCTATATACTATCGTTTCCCATTCCATAGGTTAGGGAATTCATATTTTAAATTAAACGGCAGAAACTGGTTAAACCGGTAAAATAAAATTTAAATTGTCGCAAAGAGAAAAAACATTAAAAAACAACAAAAATTTTGTGTAACGACTAGACTTTGTCCAAGTTGTTCGCCAATGACGCAGCTCTCATGTAATTTTTTCTCAGTGATCTTTTATGCAGCTGATAAATTGTTACTAAGAGCTGTGCGGCTAACAGGACAATTATTACAACAAAATATATGTACGGGAAGTCAATTTTAACCACAATGTCGTTTATGACATTAGCATTTGGTTTTTCAACTTTTGACTCCGTACCTCCCATTTCGAATTGATTTTGAGAATTAATTAATAATTAAGAACTGTCTTGTCAGTATTTATTAGTAAGTCTGCCCTTACGTCAGGTTAGTTAAAAAAAAATCCTATATATCATGGCATTGGGATACCATACCACCAGATATAGTCTCCCAAGGCGATGGTATATAGCAGATATCGCCAATTGATATCTGAATAGGCCAATCACAAAATATATATATATATTTTTTTTTACACCACTGGAGGGACTCGTAAGTATCGCAGCAGTTTTACAATAGTAATTAAAATAATTTTTTTAAGTGGTTTTAAAAATATTTATTATGTAATAAATTGTAATTCAATAAAAATATATTATAAAAAAAATTATTAATAATTATTATTATACATATGTAATGAAATTATTAAACTCTTGTTGAAATATGTACATCTGTTAATATTTTATTAAAAAAAATTGCCATTTCGCAATGCAATATATAATAAAAAAATATTTTTTTTTTCAGCACTACCGTAAAATAATTTTTTTTTTTTGCAAGAAAAAGGATTAATATAAATGCAAGAACTTTACAGAAACAAATGTTTAAATTCAAAAATCTTTAGGACAAAATTAAAAAAATTGATTTATTTTTATAAAATGTATGTAAAAATATTTCTTTTCTTGATTTATGGTTTATTATAAAATTTATTTGAAACAAGTATTTTTAATTCGATATTTCCATTCACCCTACTTTATATGTATATACCTTATTGTTCTTATTGTTATAGATTCTTAATAAGGATTGCATTATATTAATAAATGTCTGCTACTATTTAGAATTTACGAAAAAAAAAAATTAATAATAAAAACTAGTGCCTAAACTATTAATTTGTTTTTATTTTTTTTATGTTAAAAATATTTTTTTTGACTATTTAATATTGGGTATTGATTATTTAATGTATCTTTATAATATTAAGTATATGCAACAAAATGAAGGGTTGTAATGGCCAATTATGTAGTTTTGATTTAGCTGCCTTTCATTTACGTGCGCATTGCCTTTACCTGCACAAATATTTTAAAAGTTGTATCTATAATTAAAGTAAAAAATTTAATTTAACTGCATTTTTGACTTATCTGCACAAAAATTCTTGCAAAAGTTAGTTGTGCAGGTAAGTCAAAACTACTGTAATACTATACTTATGTACTTAGCTTAGTTGGTGCCGTGGTTGCTTGAGATGATTGAAGATGTTGCTGCTGATTTTGTTGTTTTCTTTCTTTTAAAGATGCTTTTAAAGATGATTTTTCCTTGGCATATTCTAGTTTTGAGATGTAGTTTTCGATGAAGTGCAATTAAAATTGTAATTAATTGGCAGTGGCACAGAAAATCTGGTTTTTACTTGATACACAAAATGTAACACATTAGCACACGATAATTTCGATTCATATATATTCTTTTCGATTTTTCTGAAGGTTTTATTAAGTACAATACAAAAAGACTACGGTGAAAACAATCAGTTGATCGCATTCATACAGTTACTGATACCATAACAACAACAACAAGAACAACGGGCAAAAATAGTAACATCAAGGTAAATTTGTTGTTTTGTCCCAACGAGAGGGAGCATCATTTAAAAGAAAAAAAACGTGCCCGAACAACAAAGTTTTGGTATCCACAAGATGACTACCTTAAACTTTGATTGAAGATGAAGCTAAATTGCTCTTAGGGAGGGGACACGGCATCCTTTGGGATAAAAACTACCTGGTTGTTGTCATCATCAATCGAAACTGGCTTGTCGGACAGTTTAGAATTGTGAATATTTGTTGATCGCTCTGGACATATCTCTTAACAGCGCTCCGAACACAACTTCGTTGGCCCACTGGAGGTACAATACAACTCAAGGACAAATTAGACAAATGCATATTGGCCAATTCCAAGAACAATCCGCGATTGGACTTCAGGCAGCCGTTCTTGGCACCCGTTTGATGTACACGATATTGGAATATTGTTTTGTATTGGCTCTGCTACTGTTATAAGTAAAATGAACTTACTGAATCATTTATTACTGGCTATGCTGGTGCTTTCGCATAGTTATGGCTCTGAGGCTAGAGCCATTGATGGCGTTGATAATTCCATAGAGGCTGGTGGTGGCGGTGGCGGCGATGAGCCATCTCAAAGATCTTCATCTTCATCAAGTCTGCCTCGTACACGTTTTGGCCAAGATTGGATTAAATTCACTAAAACTCCACCCGCCATGATTTTACAAACTTTGAGGTCACACGTCGAAATCACTTGTGAAGTTATGGGTTCTCAAGTGCCCACTATACAGTGGGTAGTGGGACCAGTATCGCTTTCGGAGATCGAAACCATCGAATCGAATGTTATCTCTGAGTCCAGTGCTAGTGCCATCGTTAAAGTACGTTCCGTACATGTTATCGATCATATGTTAAGCGAGGCACGCACTTATACCTGCATAGGCCGTACCGGTTCAAAAACGGTCTATGTATCGACCACCGTCTATCCACAATCCGAACTTAAGGATTTAGTGCAAGTACGTGAGAAACCTTTTATGGGTCATGTCAAGCCACGTATTGTGTATAGCGAACGTATGCATTTAGATTTGGTCGGCACCAATGTAATTCTACCCTGTAAGGTACATGCTAGACCCCGTGCTGAAATCTTCTGGATGAATGATGAGGGTAATTTAATTGAACAAAATCAACGTTTCAAACTATTGATTTGAAATGGGAAGATATGGGTGCCTACAAGCAAAGACTATAAATATATAAAGATGTTGCACTGCCATACATTGTACTGCCAGTGCCAAATTTGTCGATGGCAGTACGGCTACTGCCACTTATTGTACTCAGAGAATTATTATACTCAGAGAACGTATTGTTCTCTTCTATAAGCAATTTATTTTCATATTCGTGCAAATGTGTGTGCATGTATGTCAGCATTTCAAAGCACAAGCAGAGAGAACTCACACGCATTCTTGTGTTTTTTCATTTAGTTGTCGATCAGATTGCGACAAGAACACATGTGTGGCGGATGCTTAATCATTTTATTTCAGGATGACACTCAAAAAATGTTTTATGTTAAAAATGGTCTATGTCATTAGCTTGGCGTATTTCATTTTTATTTTGTCGAATAGTATAATTTTTTTAAATGCTTTGAAATTCTCGGTTTCTTCTTTTAATAAAAAATGGGTTTTTTATTTATCTAAAAAACATGACCTAATTTTTAAGCCAAAGATGGATAGCTTTATGTTCTTTCAATAAAAAAGAAATATGTAGTGGAAAATATAGAAAGAATGTACAGCTTTAAATCCCCAAAGACTGTGTTTTTAACTTGAGAATATTCTTCAAAAAATCGAGATCATTTCTCATTGTTATTAGTGAATTTCAATGAATATCAGTAAATCCTACCGAAATATTTTTTTGGGTGTATAATTCAAACATGAAAAAAACTTCCTTCTGAATGCTTTTTTACGCTCTTTTTAACGAACATTGTTGATGTTCGTATCCTATGTGTGTAAAAAGCCGAAGATATTCTTCCCCTGAAAGGTATTGGTGCCGACGTCTGATGTATACATACATTGCCAAATAAAAAAACAAACAAACTAAAAGAAGTCTTGTTTTCACAAAATGGATGTGCAAATAACCTTTGATAAAAAATGTTACCGTTTGTTTTATTGTAGGGTAAGAATACGTGTTTTGTTGTTGTAGGAATGAAACTATATCGATTCGCACCGAAATACAAAACCTTTATTATAAATTTTTAGAATTAAATATTTAGAAAGAAACAAAACTAGCAAATTATGAAAATAATCTTTTAATTATTACATATATTGATTAAATATTAAAATTTAGTAGTAATTTTAAGCATTATTTTAAAACAAATTTTGCTGCAATTTATATTCACATTTGGTTACTATGGTAAAAATATAGAAGGTTCACACTGCAAAAATCCATCGGTTCATGAACTTAATATTGCTGTAGCTAAGTTGTTATCTTTAAAAATGACTCAGTTTAGCACCTCATCTAATTGTGCACACGACGATGCAATGTTTTTACCCATTGAGTTGCAAACAATTTTAGAAGAACTGAAAGGACTGGAAATATATCAGAAAGTACCCATGCCCCTGAAATAGATGTCGCAGATATATACAATGAAAATAAAAAATATTTTAATGAAGACGACGATTTTTTTACATCCAACAATGTGCCAATAGAATTAACATCAAGTCGTTATTTTGTTGGTTACATAGCTCAACGAATATCTTGTGTTAAATGTCGTGTGGCCATAATTAAACCAGCACAAATTTTGTCATATCCTTCAGAAATGTTTGTACACGCAAAAAATTATACAAAAGATTCCGACTTTGGAAGTTTGTGCGCTCCATCTGACATATTTTTTTGAAGTTTGTAAAATTCACATAAAAGTTTTCGAAAAAATATTTTTAAGAAATAAAGCTACTAAAAACATAAAAACATTTATTGTTGAGCAATGCGTAAGTTGCACCAAAGATACAATGTATTCCTTCTGGTTCGATGAGAATAAAGAATGTTATAAACACAGAATGGAGATGCTTAATTTACTAGTTACTATTTTACTACGGAAGCATTCCACATGGGAAACATACAAATTTAAATTATCCAGAATGGAAAAACTTAAAATTTTGAAACATTAAAATAATAAATGAATTTAAAAAATACTAACCAAAAAAAAAACATTCGTTTTATTACAACTTCATTCCACACAAAAATAGATTATATAATAAAAAATAGCATTATAATTCGGTGCGAATCGATATAGTTTCATTTCTACAACAATAAAACACGTATTCTTACCCTACAATTACACAATCGGTAGCATTTGCTTTTCCGTAGGTTATTTGCACATAAATTGTATCGAAACAAAACTTCTTTTAGTTTTTAATATTCCTTAAACCTGAATATTTTTTTCACGAAGAATATAAAAACAAACAAATATGTTTATGTGAATGTACCATATACATGTAAATGTTACTTTTTGCTCTCTTTTGTTCTCTTTCTCTCAGAGAAAATGAGAGTAAGCACGAAGATTTAACTTTCCCTGTTACCTACCCCTCTCATCATAAAGAAGCACAAAATTTTGTCAATTTTGAATACACTGTGTGCAACATCTTTATATATTTATAGTCTTTGCTACAAGTGTATAGCTCGTAATGTTATGGGCAAAGATACCGCTGATACATTTATTTATCCAGTACAGAAAGGTGACAAATAAATAATTTTTGTAACTATTTGGACTCCCCCATCCCCTTAGGCATCAACAAATTTTTATACAAAATTGTTGGAAAATTGGCTTAAAAAAAAGAAAACGAACAAATATTAAAACAACACAGAACACAATACAAAAATATTTTAAGCTTAAAAAAAATTAATAGTTCCTGTTTATTAACTAAAGAATCTTAAAAAAACAAAAACAAAATAATTATCATAAAAATACATACATATATGTTAACAAAACTATCCCTTATTATATATAAAAAAAAAACCTTAAAATTGTATAAAAAAATTTATATTTTTAAACAAAATTAAAATTATACTTCTAAGAAACCAACAAAAAAAAAAAAAAGAAAAAAAATGGCGGCAATGTGCTTGAATGAATGCCACATATAAAACCCCCGAATCGAATAACTTAACCCCAAATCGTTAACAAATCAAATCAAGTCGAATCTAATTGTCGTCTACAGTTTCCATTAATTAGCATTTTTATTTATTAATTGCAAAACATTTTTCCATTTTCATTTTAGTCCTGAGACTAAAAACAAAAGAAAAAACATTGAAATTATTTTCTTTTTCTTTTTGACTAAAGAGTCTCTTTTTAATTATAAATTTGGCCGCTCCTTAAAACAATTGAGAGAAATGGAAGATAAGAATTTGAATTCTTTATTATTTTTTTCTTATTTATTTATGTACTTAATTAAGTCAATAGAAATACATACATATTATGCTTAGTATTTAAAATTATAAACAAGAAAATAATCAGGTTTATGTTTTATTTTTATTTTATTTTTTTAATTTCTTTTTTTTGATTATAATAGAAATAATCATAATAATAATAGTAATTAAAAATACGTACCTACACATACATACATACCTACAAAACATTGTTGCATTTTATATATACTTTTTTTTGTGAATTCCACCACCTCATAATTATTATTTAATTTTTAAACACATTCTTTTTTAATATTTTATATTTCACTCCATTGACAGTAAATTGTACTTTGTTGTATTTTTTTATATTATAAAGTACTTTAGTTTTGTTGTTGCCTAACATAAACAATTCAAAAATTTAGAAGGTATCACAGAGAAAAGCCAAATAAATTTTGAATAGGATCCCAGCTTGTTAAAAGGACCAAACTTTCTTCGTTATAACCAAAAAAAAAAAAAAGAAGAGTCTAAAGTTAAAATTACACGCGAAGAAATTTTCAGTAATGAGTCTCTTTACTAAAAGCTGTCGGGACAGATTGAACAGACATGAAATAAATATTTTAAAAGTTGTCGAGTTAAAAAGGGTATAGAAGAAAATTTTGTGAAATATTGGATGTTGCCTCAGTTCAGTACAAATTATCAAGGCATTGATTTGAAGTCAATGGTCCCACAGTTTGACGGAAGGTGGCTTGTGGGAACGTATGCGTCAAACGGGTACTGTCAATCTTTCCCGGGAACTAACTTTACAAAGTTTACTTATTGAATTTAAAAATATTGTGAACTCTAGTTCCTTGAATGATTTGCCAGTTATTCAAGAAAATGCATGACAGTGCAAACGCCTACAACAATAGTAGCAGTCAGGCCAAACCTGTTAAGGAAACAATGGAGAGCTAAGAGATCGCTTTTGGATGTGGGTACAAACATATCCGATTGCCGTTGTTCATTTAGTTTTAATTTGTGATCCTGATGTCTCTCGAAGGATCAGGAGACAAGGCCGTGAGGAGGAAGCCTTTAAAAGAAAGTTTGTAGTGCTAATACATGCACAAGTGCTGGAATATTAAAAAGCAATTATCGTAGTTTGCGATTTTAGACTTATAACTGTGATCGCCGATTGAAAGGAGTGAAAATGTAGTCAAATGGCTTAACTTAGTTTTCAAATTATTTGAATACGATAAATTATTTTGAATTTGTATTCGATTTAATTGTTTGCCTAGTAGCGGCTCCCTTTCTGTTCTCTTGTTAACATTATACCTAAATTCTTGAAGTCTTTTATGTAAAAATTATAGTTCTTTGTTTAGCGTGGATTATATTTTCGTGTAGTTATAAAAGGTGGATATAAGACACGTAATCAACGCCATCATACTTTAAGCGCAATCGTGTGTATGTAGAAAGCGAGTTTAATTTTTTAATTGTTGTAAAATTCTTCTTCTTTTTAAACTGCAGATACAGACTGTGGCAACATGAGTACATAAAGGAACATAAAACATCGGAAAATACTTCAAAGCTGCGCTAGAGAACTCTTTTATTTGTAAATATGACTAGCAACTATAGTTCTATAAAATATAGTACTTTATAGATGAGCAATGTCTGCTGATGTCATTTTAATTTGTGTGAGTGTATTGCACACCTAATTCTGTCTTTTTTACTCGGTTTTGTAATAACACGGTCTAGAAAAATAAATTGGTTTAGTTTTTACACGGTGATATTTGATACAGCACGGTTGAGAAAAGCTTATGAAAATTTTAAATTAAAAAAAAAAATATATAAATAATATATTAAAGCCCTTTTCAGTATTTTTGTTTAGCCCTTTTTCCTTTAACTCTGTATCGGAATATTATCTTATGTTTCTCTGGCAATGTCGAATTCTAAGCCAATTAACAAAAGTACCGAGAAACACAAGCTTTGCTGAAAGTTTAAAATTGTAGTTACCTAATAATTAGGCATTGATAGAAAGACATATTAATAAGTATATAGAAGTGTATAACTTTAAGTAAGTCATAATTTAATATTCTTGGATGTAAATGTTTATGTTTAGATGGAGCGCTACACGCAAAGATATCGTAAAATTTGGGAGACAGATCCCCTTTTAAAGAAATGGATAAAGCCTTGTAAAGATGAATCTAAAGCAGTATGTATTTACTGCAACAAGCAAACCGTCGCTGAACACTATGACCTGGTCAGACATTCAGAAACGAAAACGCGCAAAAAAGCGTCCTTTAAACAGCATTAATAAGGTACAACCACAAATTTGTTTTACACCTGCAGTGGTACCCTATTGTGGTACTATTTTAATTTTAGCCCCCTTTTTGCGCTTAAAAAAAAAAAAAAAAATGGAATTGTATTGTACTAAAATCGTAATTTTTTTCAATTTAGAGATGCCTAAGAGTTGGCATCAATGTATAATGTTATTATTCTTGTTAGAAAGGTATTATTTACTTCCAATTATATTTTTGCAGTGACATATGTAATTTTTTAAAAGCTCCTTATCGTATATTTTGGCGCCCATGATGGGGCACGATAATTTAAGTCTCGTTTTGGTTTTGTCGTGCGCTCCGTGCAAATCCCAAAGGCTTTATCGAAGTGATACTTTCAACAAGTACACAGGTCTTGGAGTGGAAAAAATTAATAACTTTACCGTGGTACTACTTGCAATAAATAGACAGTCGTATTGTGAAGTGTGACATTAAAATTAAATATTGTTACGTTTTTACCCTTTAAAAACGTTAAAAATATGAGTTCGTAGGTTGCAAATGAAATAAAAGTAAATTAGTGTTTAATTTCAAAATCAATTCTTTATTGTCTGCACAAATCTGTGTGCACCCTGTGTTGAAATTTATTCACACAATAACAATTTAAAGGAAATTGTTCTCCCTTTGTTGTTCTCTTTGGTACACTCGTTCGTTAGAACTTCGAACTACGATTCCCTTCACACGCAACGCAACGTGTCTGATTGAATTATCACTCTTCTGCTTACAACCCTTTTGTAAGCAACAAACTTTCTGCTCGCGTAAACACTAACAACTGCTTACTTCGAACTCAACCGTGTCTTCACACAAGACTGACTGAACTATATCTCACTCATCGTTGCTCGCTTTGTCTGGCCTTTTATATCGCTGAGAATGACTGCCTTCGGGAACAATCTAAAAACGTAAACAACTCGCTTCCCTTATTGTTGTTAGTGGATCTTGGGTACATCTATCCTTGTAGCGTTGTTGTTGTTTGTTTACTTTGTCCCTTTTCTTTTTATATCTGATGTTATTGTTGCTTGTTTACTTTGTCCGTTTTCTTTTTATACCTGATGTTATTGTTGCTTGTTTACTTTGTCCCCTTGTTTACTGATGTTGTTGTTATATTCTCGTTTGTTCTTTGATCACGCGATCAAGCCCATTACTTAATTGATTAAAATAAAATATGTTTTTTTTTAAATTATATGAATGTTTTTTATTATTTTCAAAATTATCAATTTTTTTTATTATATTTTTTCAAATTTTTTTTTAATGTTTACAATTCAAATGATAATTATATTCTAGCCTTCTTGTTACAATATTCGGTTCTTTATATAGTTTAAAAAAAATATCAATAACAATTAGAATTACAGCAAGCTAAGGATTATAGCAAGTAATAATAAATTAAGTACTAAGAAGAATTAAAATTAAATTAAGGAATGTAAATATAAGGAGATAAAGAAAGTATTAGTGTAGTTCGTAAACATGTAATTCCCCCACACTTTGAGTACACATTACTCCTGGAATGTGGAAATTTATATTTACTTCTCAAGTATTTTAAATATTAGCAATGATTTTTAATTAAAAACATACATATAAATTCTTATAAACTAATTGTAAATATTGTGCATTACAATATATTATATTGTGTATAAATTCAATACTTGTTATTTAATGATTTTTTTCATTTCTTTAGATTTTTTATTTTGTTTTCGAATAATTTCTGCCAGTGATTTTTCTGTCAAACTTTACATCTGGTATTTCATTTTGGTATTTAAAAATTCTTTTAACAATCTGTCTATCTCTTTTACAATTGTTTTCATCAATAAAATGAGTGTTCTTTTTTTCTTTAACTTGTTTTATTATATATTTTGGTTTTTGTTTCAAATTATGAAACCCAAGATTTTTTACTAATTCTCTCTCTGTATATTCATGACAATCTTCTCTATTTTCATTAATTTTCCTAATTCTATCAATCTTTTGTTGATGAATTTTCTTATGCAACGTATCCCATACTGATTTATCCACTTTGTTGTGAAGTAAGTCATTTGGTTTATATCCCGTTGTGCTATGTATGGAATCAGTATATATTTGTACAGATTTATAAACAAGAGCCTTGTCATCTAAGTCATTATCCTTATATGTTCCTTATATGTTCATTCAATATTAAATGGAACCGTTCTATATCCGAGTTCCCAGTATGTGTATTCGGAGATATGAAGTGAAATTCGACACCTTCTGAAACATGTTTCGAAAGTTTATCAATACAAGTTAAAAAAGTTATCTGCTTGTTCAAAAACCATATATCGACATGAATTTAATAGGTGTTGAATAGGTGTTTCCGTAACACAAAGCTTTGTCTTTATAGGCCTTCTATCAAATTTACACATATTACATATAGTACAATTATTAATAAATTTATGAATTTCCCTTTTCAGATTAGGATAGTATATTTTATCCTTCAACTCTAGAAATGTTTCCTCTATCCCTCTATGATTCTTATCATTGCGATATTTTGCAATTATTTCCAAAAGATTCTCTATATCATATATATCCTTAATAAATTTGGAGCAACGTAAAAATTTTATTCCCGATAAATTTGAAAAGTAATGAACTATTGTTTGTTGGAGATTTTTGTAAAGTTCAAAATTTCCACAAAAAATTGCCACTGTTCCCTTTATAGGAAGAATCTGTCTCAAAAAATCTAGTACTTTTTCCTCAAAATACTCTTTTAATGTTATTATATGTCTAGTTTTGCTGTCGTATAAAGTAAGTTTTTCATAATTATACTTTTTTCCCAACATTACTACAATCTGATTTTTAAATATGTTAATTGGAGATTCCGAAATAAGAATATGGTCGTTCAAGTTTTCCTTTCCACTGTGAATCGTAGCTCTGTCAGTATTTACATTTTCTTCATTTTCCATTAAGACATTAACATCTGCACGACTAAGAAAGTCTGCAACCTGATTTGTTTTTCCCTTAATGTACTCAATTTCAAAGTCATACTTATTTAATAGAATTTTCCATCTTTGTAATTTCATATTAGGCTCCTTTAAAGAATTAAGCCACATAAGAGGTCGATGATCAGTTTGTACTTTAAATTTTCGTCCAAATAAATAGGGTCTGAAATATTTAATTGACCACACAATCGCTAACAATTCCTTTTCTATTGCGCTATAATTAAGCTAATGTTGGTTTAATGTCCTTGATGAAAAAGCGATTGGGTGCCCGTCCTGCGATAAAACCGCACCTAAGACCTCATTACTGGCATCTGTTGTCAAAACAAACATTTCGTCAAAGTTTGGGAAAGACAAGACTGGAGTAGTACATAAAATTTTCTTTAATTTGTTAAAGGAATCAATGTAATTCTGATTATTCACATCTATATGTGAGCCTTTCTTTAAATATGAAATCATTGGTAATGCAATTTTGCTGTAATCTTTTATAAATTTCCTGTAGAAACCAGTTAAGCCTAGACAGGATCTTATTTCCTTAATTGTTCTTGGAAGTGATATTTTCTGTATTACGGAAATCTTACCAGGATTTGGTTTAATCCCATCAGGCGTTATAATATGGCCAAGATATTCTGACTCGTGTTTAAAGAAATTGCATTTGTCTACCTGTACTTTTAGGTTATAATCAGAGATTCTTTGAAAAATTTTCGTCAATGACAAAATATGCTCTTGAAGAGAAGTCGAGAATACTAAAATATCATCTAAATAGACTACACATGTATTATTAATGTAATCCTGCAAAACTTCATTCATCATTCTCTGAAATGATGCTGGGGCATTTTTCAAACCAAAAGGCATTCTTGTAAATTCATAGTGGCCATTTGAATTAGAAAATGCAGTCTTATGTCTGTCCTCTGGTAATATAGGGATCTGATGAAATCCTTTAGCCAAATCTATAGTGCTAAAATATTGAGAGTTCCCTAATTTTGAAAATAAGTCTTCCATATTAGGAATGGGAAATTTGTCCTCTATAGTTACGTTATTTAATTTTCTATAGTCTACTACTACTCTCCATTTTTGCTTTCCTGAATTATCAATTTTCTTGGGTACAACCCAAATTGGAGCATTGTATGGGCTACAAGATTTGGTTATTATTCCCGATTTTAACATTTCATCTATTTGTTTTTCAACCTCATTCTTGTGTATTTGTGGAAAACGATATGTTTTCGAATATACAGGAATATCATTAATTGTCGGTATCCTATGTCTGTATTTAATTACGGCAGATAAATTATCACCTTCTATATAAAAAACATTTTTAAAATTCTTAATTAATTTTGTTAATTCCTCAATCTCTTCATTATTCAAATTGTCTGTTTTTAATTTTTCTGTTATATATTCAATTTTAGGTTCATTAAAATTAACATCTATTACTGTGGTCTCTAAATACGATTTATCATTTTCATTGTATTCTATAGAAGAATTTTCATACACTAGTGGAATTTTAGCATTTGAAGTTATCAATAAATTCCCCTTTAAATCAAATTTCGCTCCTAATGGCTTTAAAATATTACATCCCAAAATGCCATCGAAATCACTAAATATTTCCGTTTCTAACATTTCAATTCTTACACCAGGTGAATTAAATTCTTTAAAAAGAGTAATTGTTATCTTTGAAGATGTCGCAGTTTTAGAGCAAATAGTGTCGAGTATAATAGGATTTTCAAGTTCTGTTCTAAAAGAACTATGAAATAAGCCTCTCCTTATCAATGTAGTACCAGATCCTGTATCTAATAATAATTTAATTGGAATGGTTCTTGTTTGTACAACTATACAGGGTAAAGATCTTCGGCCTGTAATTGAAAATTTGAAACCTGAATATTGCTAACGTCCATTCTATTTGAGCTATTAACACTAGACTGTTGCGACCTAACTGTATCAAAGTTTACAGGGTTATTGCCACTACTGGTATTATTATTATTAACATTCTGCGATATTCCACGATTTTGAAAATTTCCTGCGTTATTTCGTGCTTGTCGTGAACTTTGAAAATTATCATTGCAGTTAAATGTCCGATATTGATTTGAAAAATTATTTGGGTTATTGTTGCTTTGGCGAAAATTATTGTCATTATTAGGAATGAATCTATTATTGTTCTGCAAAAATTGATTGAAATTAGGATTATAAGATTGTGAATATAATTGAGAATTAGTAAATTTTCTATTACGATTATAATTAAAATTTTTGTTATTGTCTGAATTGTTTACAATTTGAAAATTTGATTTTTTTGTATAAAAATATTATCTATTAGTATTTCTTTAGCTCTTAATAATGAATGAGGATTTCTGGAATTCAATACTAATTTTGGTTCATTAGGCAATTTTGATATAAAAATTTTCAATACCATGTTCTCATTATTCTTACAACTATACCATTGCTCGTTTTCTCTATCTACACTTGTTTTCAAATTTAATTTTGTTAATAATTTTAACATGTATTCGTAGAAATCACTGACATCATTTCTAAACTCTGCAACTTTTATTTTATTAATAATACTCTCTATACTTTCTGATATGTTAAAGTTAATTCTTAATAATACCTTAATCTCGTCCCATCTAGTTGGATTATTGTTATTAAGAAGCATCAACAAATTTACGAATCTCCTCAACATGTTTCGTGAACATTTCCAAATCCTCTGTTCTCCCATCGAATTCGGATACACCTTCCAAGAGATCAAATGCATTGAAGGCCATGATTGCAATGTTGTGTTGTTGTCTTGATGAATTACTTTTTGTTGATGTTCTTTAACAATGTGACGATTGCTATTGCTCTTGCTAGTTGTTGTTGTTTTTCATCAATGAGATGATTGTTTTTAATTCTGGAGAAAGTGATGCTTATTCTTGCTTTCTTTTTTTTTTCTTCGCTTTTAATGTTTTGTTGTAATTTTTTTTTTTTATGACAATTTGTTTTTTAAAATTGTCAATAGTTTTCATAAAGATCACTATATGAAGCTCTCTTTTTTTAATAATATTCTTTTATTTGGACAAATGATTTAAAATTTGACAAAGAATATTTTATAAAATAGTTTATAGTTTAATTTTTATGCAGAAAAACTTTTAACAAAACTTCACTTATGGAATTTTAGTTTTTCTTAATAATTAAACTTGGTTCGTATAACGACTGCGCCACTTAATTGATTAAAATAAAATATGTGTTATTCGGGACGAACAGGCTCATTATCTCTTCTCCTATAAATAGCCTTGGCAGGTGGTCTAGACTTTGCACCATATATCGCAGCTCGATACGTCAGTAATAGCCTCGGAATATGTTCTTCCCAATCCTTCTGCTGCTCGCTCACTACTTTCCGATAGTATCTTTCCAGGTTTCGATTAAACCGTTCTATCATGCCGTCTGTGGGTGAAGCGGAGTCGTTCAGGTCTTCTTACTCGGACTTGTGGGGACCTCGTTTGTGGGAGCCAGCACTTGCTCCTCAGTGATAGCTCGCTTTATTTTTTTCCTTTTAGTGTAACGGGGACTCTGGTGTAGTGCTGGTAACTCGGCGGTGTGTTGTTTCCTTGGTGAGACGGATCTTGACCTTCCTCGTGGCCCTTTCCAGTTTTCTAGGAAGCTGACCACCATTTCCACCGCTGCAACATCTTAGCTTGGCCTTTCATCCGGTTTCTTCACAGACTTGCTTTAACAACTTCTTAAATTTCCTCACAAGGCATCCTTTTTCCCCCACGACTTCCATTCTTCGCACACCGCTTACTTCTGGCCTGGAAATCGTTCGAGCGGTCTCCTGGGCTACTGCAAAGGCCACGGTCTCTGCAAAGGTCGTCTTTTGTGCAGAACATACCGCTAGTTTGACGTCAGGGTAGCGTATACCATTTACCAGGGCCTCGGTTTTAAAATCTACTACCAGGGGATGGGTTCTCCCGGGTATGTGAGGCTGCACTAACCTCTCGACATCCATTGCAGAGGCTGGAAGCGGCTCATTAGCCTTTTGCGCACAGCACCTTAACTCCATACTGTACAGCTCGCGCTGGTGTTCGTTGCCGAGCCTACGCTGTAGCGTCACCATTATGTCGTTGTAGTTGTTTCTGCAGCTGTCTGGCATGTTTTCTCGAATCTCGGCTGCGGGACCTTTTAACGCCAAGTTTGGCTCCAAAGCCTTCTCTTCGTCGTCCCATTCGTTACTGCTGGCTACTTCTAATGAGATTCGCACTGGTTCCTTTCGCGAGCTCTGGAGGTTGTTGATCTTCTCCTCTTCCCTCATGAGTTTTCCCTCGACGGACTTTTCTAAATTAATTCCTGCCATGTCAACTGTCTTTTTTAAGCTTGCCACCTTTCCTTCGTCACTAGTTACCCTTTTGTTGAATGACTCGAGTATGTCACCCAGCTTTCCAGATGTTGTTTTTACTTCGGCCAGAAGTTGCTGATTTTCGACTCTAAATGTTGCTTGCATTTTTTCCATCCGTTCTTCACTCTCTTTTCGAAACTCAGCCAGAAGTTTTAGATTTTCGGCTCTAGAAGCTTCTTGCATTTTTTCCATCCGTTGTTCACTATCTTTTCGAAACTCAGCCAGAAGTTTTTTATTTTCGGCAGAAGCTTCTTGCATTTTTCCCATCCGTTGTTCACTATCTTTTCGAAACTCAGCCAGAAGTTTTTTATTTTCGGCTAAAGCTACATCTATTTTTTCCATCATGGCTGCTAGCAACGAATTTATGTCGATACAGCTAGGGGATGCAGGTGCCTTGAGCTCTCGTTCCTCGTCATCCTCGAACTCGTAGGAATCGATGTCGATACCCTCAAACTGCAGTTGTTCCCTTAACCGCCTTTGTAGTTCATTTTAAGTGCCCGTTGTTGGCAGCTTGAGTTTATCCAACTCACGTTTAAGCCGTTGCACTTTTAGATCGGAGAGCTTCATTTTGGTTGTGATTTCTCTATATTACTTTTACTTTTATTTTTGGATTTTGCAATCCCACTTCTGACACCAATTGTTACGTTTTTACCCTTTAAAAACGTTAAAAATATGAGTTCGTAGATTGCAAATGAAATAAAAGTAAATTAGTGTTTAATTTCAAAATCAATTTTTTATTGTCTGCACAAATCTGTGTGCACCCTGTGTTGAAATTTATTCACACAATAACAATTTCCTTTAAATTGTTATTGTTCTCGTACACAACAACAATTCCCTTTGTTGTTCTCTTTGGTACACTCGTTCGTTAGAACTTCGAACTACGATCCTCTTCACACGCAACGCAACGTGTCTGATTGAATTATCACTCTTCTGCTTACAACCGTTTTGTAATTCTATTCTATTCTATTCTATTCTATTCTATTCTATTCTATTCTATTCTATTCTATTCTATTCTATTCTATTCTATTCTATTCTATTCTATTCTATTCTATTCTATTCTATTCTATTCTATTCTATTCTATTCTATTCTATTCTATTCTATTCTATTCTATTCTATTCTATTCTATTCTATTCTATTCTATTCTATTCTATTCTATTCTATTCTATTCTATTCTATTCTATTCTATTCTATTCTATTCTATTCTATTCTATTCTATTCTATTCTATTCTATTCTATTCTATTCTATTCTATTCTATTCTATTCTATTCTATTCTATTCTATTCTATTCTATTCTATTCTATTCTATTCTATTCTATTCTATTCTATTCTATTCTATTCTATTCTATTCTATTCTATTCTATTCTATTCTATTCTATTCTATTCTATTCTATTCTATTCTATTCTATTCTATTCTATTCTATTCTATTCTATTCTATTCTATTCTATTCTATTCTATTCTATTCTATTCTATTCTATTCTATTCTATTCTATTCTATTCTATTCTATTCTATTCTATTCTATTCTATTCTATTCTATTCTATTCTATTCTATTCTATTCTATTCTATTCTATTCTATTCTATTCTATTCTATTCTATTCTATTCTATTCTATTCTATTCTATTCTATTCTATTCTATTCTATTCTATTCTATTCTATTCTATTCTATTCTATTCTATTCTATTCTATTCTATTCTATTCTATTCTATTCTATTCTATTCTATTCTATTCTATTCTATTCTATTCTATTCTATTCTATTCTATTCTATTCTATTCTATTCTATTCTATTCTATTCTATTCTATTCTATTCTATTCTATTCTATTCTATTCTATTCTATTCTATTCTATTCTATTCTATTCTATTCTATTCTATTCTATTCTATTCTATTCTATTCTATTCTATTCTATTCTATTCTATTCTATTCTATTCTATTCTATTCTATTCTATTCTATTCTATTCTATTCTATTCTATTCTATTCTATTCTATTCTATTCTATTCTATTCTATTCTATTCTATTCTATTCTATTCTATTCTATTCTATTCTATTCTATTCTATTCTATTCTATTCTATTCTATTCTATTCTATTCTATTCTATTCTATTCTATTCTATTCTATTCTATTCTATTCTATTCTATTCTATTCTATTCTATTCTATTCTATTCTATTCTATTCTATTCTATTCTATTCTATTCTATTCTATTCTATTCTATTCTATTCTATTCTATTCTATTCTATTCTATTCTATTCTATTCTATTCTATTCTATTCTATTCTATTCTATTCTATTCTATTCTATTCTATTCTATTCTATTCTATTCTATTCTATTCTATTCTATTCTATTCTATTCTATTCTATTCTATTCTATTCTATTCTATTCTATTCTATTCTATTCTATTCTATTCTATTCTATTCTATTCTATTCTATTCTATTCTATTCTATTCTATTCTATTCTATTCTATTCTATTCTATTCTATTCTATTCTATTCTATTCTATTCTATTCTATTCTATTCTATTCTATTCTATTCTATTCTATTCTATTCTATTCTATTCTATTCTATTCTATTCTATTCTATTCTATTCTATTCTATTCTATTCTATTCTATTCTATTCTATTCTATTCTATTCTATTCTATTCTATTCTATTCTATTCTATTCTATTCTATTCTATTCTATTCTATTCTATTCTATTCTATTCTATTCTATTCTATTCTATTCTATTCTATTCTATTCTATTCTATTCTATTCTATTCTATTCTATTCTATTCTATTCTATTCTATTCTATTCTATTCTATTCTATTCTATTCTATTCTATTCTATTCTATTCTATTCTATTCTATTCTATTCTATTCTATTCTATTCTATTCTATTCTATTCTATTCTATTCTATTCTATTCTATTCTATTCTATTCTATTCTATTCTATTCTATTCTATTCTATTCTATTCTATTCTATTCTATTCTATTCTATTCTATTCTATTCTATTCTATTCTATTCTATTCTATTCTATTCTATTCTATTCTATTCTATTCTATTCTATTCTATTCTATTCTATTCTATTCTATTCTATTCTATTCTATTCTATTCTATTCTATTCTATTCTATTCTATTCTATTCTATTCTATTCTATTCTATTCTATTCTATTCTATTCTATTCTATTCTATTCTATTCTATTCTATTCTATTCTATTCTATTCTATTCTATTCTATTCTATTCTATTCTATTCTATTCTATTCTATTCTATTCTATTCTATTCTATTCTATTCTATTCTATTCTATTCTATTCTATTCTATTCTATTCTATTCTATTCTATTCTATTCTATTCTATTCTATTCTATTCTATTCTATTCTATTCTATTCTATTCTATTCTATTCTATTCTATTCTATTCTATTCTATTCTATTCTATTCTATTCTATTCTATTCTATTCTATTCTATTCTATTCTATTCTATTCTATTCTATTCTATTCTATTCTATTCTATTCTATTCTATTCTATTCTATTCTATTCTATTCTATTCTATTCTATTCTATTCTATTCTATTCTATTCTATTCTATTCTATTCTATTCTATTCTATTCTATTCTATTCTATTCTATTCTATTCTATTCTATTCTATTCTATTCTATTCTATTCTATTCTATTCTATTCTATTCTATTCTATTCTATTCTATTCTATTCTATTCTATTCTATTCTATTCTATTCTATTCTATTCTATTCTATTCTATTCTATTCTATTCTATTCTATTCTATTCTATTCTATTCTATTCTATTCTATTCTATTCTATTCTATTCTATTCTATTCTATTCTATTCTATTCTATTCTATTCTATTCTATTCTATTCTATTCTATTCTATTCTATTCTATTCTATTCTATTCTATTCTATTCTATTCTATTCTATTCTATTCTATTCTATTCTATTCTATTCTATTCTATTCTATTCTATTCTATTCTATTCTATTCTATTCTATTCTATTCTATTCTATTCTATTCTATTCTATTCTATTCTATTCTATTCTATTCTATTCTATTCTATTCTATTCTATTCTATTCTATTCTATTCTATTCTATTCTATTCTATTCTATTCTATTCTATTCTATTCTATTCTATTCTATTCTATTCTATTCTATTCTATTCTATTCTATTCTATTCTATTCTATTCTATTCTATTCTATTCTATTCTATTCTATTCTATTCTATTCTATTCTATTCTATTCTATTCTATTCTATTCTATTCTATTCTATTCTATTCTATTCTATTCTATTCTATTCTATTCTATTCTATTCTATTCTATTCTATTCTATTCTATTCTATTCTATTCTATTCTATTCTATTCTATTCTATTCTATTCTATTCTATTCTATTCTATTCTATTCTATTCTATTCTATTCTATTCTATTCTATTCTATTCTATTCTATTCTATTCTATTCTATTCTATTCTATTCTATTCTATTCTATTCTATTCTATTCTATTCTATTCTATTCTATTCTATTCTATTCTATTCTATTCTATTCTATTCTATTCTATTCTATTCTATTCTATTCTATTCTATTCTATTCTATTCTATTCTATTCTATTCTATTCTATTCTATTCTATTCTATTCTATTCTATTCTATTCTATTCTATTCTATTCTATTCTATTCTATTCTATTCTATTCTATTCTATTCTATTCTATTCTATTCTATTCTATTCTATTCTATTCTATTCTATTCTATTCTATTCTATTCTATTCTATTCTATTCTATTCTATTCTATTCTATTCTATTCTATTCTATTCTATTCTATTCTATTCTATTCTATTCTATTCTATTCTATTCTATTCTATTCTATTCTATTCTATTCTATTCTATTCTATTCTATTCTATTCTATTCTATTCTATTCTATTCTATTCTATTCTATTCTATTCTATTCTATTCTATTCTATTCTATTCTATTCTATTCTATTCTATTCTATTCTATTCTATTCTATTCTATTCTATTCTATTCTATTCTATTCTATTCTATTCTATTCTATTCTATTCTATTCTATTCTATTCTATTCTATTCTATTCTATTCTATTCTATTCTATTCTATTCTATTCTATTCTATTCTATTCTATTCTATTCTATTCTATTCTATTCTATTCTATTCTATTCTATTCTATTCTATTCTATTCTATTCTATTCTATTCTATTCTATTCTATTCTATTCTATTCTATTCTATTCTATTCTATTCTATTCTATTCTATTCTATTCTATTCTATTCTATTCTATTCTATTCTATTCTATTCTATTCTATTCTATTCTATTCTATTCTATTCTATTCTATTCTATTCTATTCTATTCTATTCTATTCTATTCTATTCTATTCTATTCTATTCTATTCTATTCTATTCTATTCTATTCTATTCTATTCTATTCTATTCTATTCTATTCTATTCTATTCTATTCTATTCTATTCTATTCTATTCTATTCTATTCTATTCTATTCTATTCTATTCTATTCTATTCTATTCTATTCTATTCTATTCTATTCTATTCTATTCTATTCTATTCTATTCTATTCTATTCTATTCTATTCTATTCTATTCTATTCTATTCTATTCTATTCTATTCTATTCTATTCTATTCTATTCTATTCTATTCTATTCTATTCTATTCTATTCTATTCTATTCTATTCTATTCTATTCTATTCTATTCTATTCTATTCTATTCTATTCTATTCTATTCTATTCTATTCTATTCTATTCTATTCTATTCTATTCTATTCTATTCTATTCTATTCTATTCTATTCTATTCTATTCTATTCTATTCTATTCTATTCTATTCTATTCTATTCTATTCTATTCTATTCTATTCTATTCTATTCTATTCTATTCTATTCTATTCTATTCTATTCTATTCTATTCTATTCTATTCTATTCTATTCTATTCTATTCTATTCTATTCTATTCTATTCTATTCTATTCTATTCTATTCTATTCTATTCTATTCTATTCTATTCTATTCTATTCTATTCTATTCTATTCTATTCTATTCTATTCTATTCTATTCTATTCTATTCTATTCTATTCTATTCTATTCTATTCTATTCTATTCTATTCTATTCTATTCTATTCTATTCTATTCTATTCTATTCTATTCTATTCTATTCTATTCTATTCTATTCTATTCTATTCTATTCTATTCTATTCTATTCTATTCTATTCTATTCTATTCTATTCTATTCTATTCTATTCTATTCTATTCTATTCTATTCTATTCTATTCTATTCTATTCTATTCTATTCTATTCTATTCTATTCTATTCTATTCTATTCTATTCTATTCTATTCTATTCTATTCTATTCTATTCTATTCTATTCTATTCTATTCTATTCTATTCTATTCTATTCTATTCTATTCTATTCTATTCTATTCTATTCTATTCTATTCTATTCTATTCTATTCTATTCTATTCTATTCTATTCTATTCTATTCTATTCTATTCTATTCTATTCTATTCTATTCTATTCTATTCTATTCTATTCTATTCTATTCTATTCTATTCTATTCTATTCTATTCTATTCTATTCTATTCTATTCTATTCTATTCTATTCTATTCTATTCTATTCTATTCTATTCTATTCTATTCTATTCTATTCTATTCTATTCTATTCTATTCTATTCTATTCTATTCTATTCTATTCTATTCTATTCTATTCTATTCTATTCTATTCTATTCTATTCTATTCTATTCTATTCTATTCTATTCTATTCTATTCTATTCTATTCTATTCTATTCTATTCTATTCTATTCTATTCTATTCTATTCTATTCTATTCTATTCTATTCTATTCTATTCTATTCTATTCTATTCTATTCTATTCTATTCTATTCTATTCTATTCTATTCTATTCTATTCTATTCTATTCTATTCTATTCTATTCTATTCTATTCTATTCTATTCTATTCTATTCTATTCTATTCTATTCTATTCTATTCTATTCTATTCTATTCTATTCTATTCTATTCTATTCTATTCTATTCTATTCTATTCTATTCTATTCTATTCTATTCTATTCTATTCTATTCTATTCTATTCTATTCTATTCTATTCTATTCTATTCTATTCTATTCTATTCTATTCTATTCTATTCTATTCTATTCTATTCTATTCTATTCTATTCTATTCTATTCTATTCTATTCTATTCTATTCTATTCTATTCTATTCTATTCTATTCTATTCTATTCTATTCTATTCTATTCTATTCTATTCTATTCTATTCTATTCTATTCTATTCTATTCTATTCTATTCTATTCTATTCTATTCTATTCTATTCTATTCTATTCTATTCTATTCTATTCTATTCTATTCTATTCTATTCTATTCTATTCTATTCTATTCTATTCTATTCTATTCTATTCTATTCTATTCTATTCTATTCTATTCTATTCTATTCTATTCTATTCTATTCTATTCTATTCTATTCTATTCTATTCTATTCTATTCTATTCTATTCTATTCTATTCTATTCTATTCTATTCTATTCTATTCTATTCTATTCTATTCTATTCTATTCTATTCTATTCTATTCTATTCTATTCTATTCTATTCTATTCTATTCTATTCTATTCTATTCTATTCTATTCTATTCTATTCTATTCTATTCTATTCTATTCTATTCTATTCTATTCTATTCTATTCTATTCTATTCTATTCTATTCTATTCTATTCTATTCTATTCTATTCTATTCTATTCTATTCTATTCTATTCTATTCTATTCTATTCTATTCTATTCTATTCTATTCTATTCTATTCTATTCTATTCTATTCTATTCTATTCTATTCTATTCTATTCTATTCTATTCTATTCTATTCTATTCTATTCTATTCTATTCTATTCTATTCTATTCTATTCTATTCTATTCTATTCTATTCTATTCTATTCTATTCTATTCTATTCTATTCTATTCTATTCTATTCTATTCTATTCTATTCTATTCTATTCTATTCTATTCTATTCTATTCTATTCTATTCTATTCTATTCTATTCTATTCTATTCTATTCTATTCTATTCTATTCTATTCTATTCTATTCTATTCTATTCTATTCTATTCTATTCTATTCTATTCTATTCTATTCTATTCTATTCTATTCTATTCTATTCTATTCTATTCTATTCTATTCTATTCTATTCTATTCTATTCTATTCTATTCTATTCTATTCTATTCTATTCTATTCTATTCTATTCTATTCTATTCTATTCTATTCTATTCTATTCTATTCTATTCTATTCTATTCTATTCTATTCTATTCTATTCTATTCTATTCTATTCTATTCTATTCTATTCTATTCTATTCTATTCTATTCTATTCTATTCTATTCTATTCTATTCTATTCTATTCTATTCTATTCTATTCTATTCTATTCTATTCTATTCTATTCTATTCTATTCTATTCTATTCTATTCTATTCTATTCTATTCTATTCTATTCTATTCTATTCTATTCTATTCTATTCTATTCTATTCTATTCTATTCTATTCTATTCTATTCTATTCTATTCTATTCTATTCTATTCTATTCTATTCTATTCTATTCTATTCTATTCTATTCTATTCTATTCTATTCTATTCTATTCTATTCTATTCTATTCTATTCTATTCTATTCTATTCTATTCTATTCTATTCTATTCTATTCTATTCTATTCTATTCTATTCTATTCTATTCTATTCGATTCTATTCTATTCTATTCTATTCTATTCTATTCTATTCTATTCTATTCTATTCTATTCTATTCTATTCTATTCTATTCTATTCTATTCTATTCTATTCTATTCTATTCTATTCTATTCTATTCTATTCTATTCTATTCTATTCTATTCTATTCTATTCTATTCTATTCTATTCTATTCTATTCTATTCTATTCTATTCTATTCTATTCTATTCTATTCTATTCTATTCTATTCTATTCTATTCTATTCTATTCTATTCTATTCTATTCTATTCTATTCTATTCTATTCTATTCTATTCTATTCTATTCTATTCTATTCTATTCTATTCTATTCTATTCTATTCTATTCTATTCTATTCTATCTATTCTATTCTATTCTATTCTATTCTATTCTATTCTATTCTATTCTATTCTATTCTATTCTATTCTATTCTATTCTATTCTATTCTATTCTATTCTATTCTATTCTATTCTATTCTATTCTATTCTATTCTATTCTATTCTATTCTATTCTATTCTATTCTATTCTATTCTATTCTATTCTATTCTATTCTATTCTATTCTATTCTATTCTATTCTATTCTATTCTATTCTATTCTATTCTATTCTATTCTATTCTATTCTATTCTATTCTATTCTATTCTATTCTATTCTATTCTATTCTATTCTATTCTATTCTATTCTATTCTATTCTATTCTATTCTATTCTATTCTATTCTATTCTATTCTATTCTATTCTATTCTATTCTATTCTATTCTATTCTATTCTATTCTATTCTATTCTATTCTATTCTATTCTATTCTATTCTATTCTATTCTATTCTATTCTATTCTATTCTATTCTATTCTATTCTATTCTATTCTATTCTATTCTATTCTATTCTATTCTATTCTATTCTATTCTATTCTATTCTATTCTATTCTATTCTATTCTATTCTATTCTATTCTATTCTATTCTATTCTATTCTATTCTATTCTATTCTATTCTATTCTATTCTATTCTATTCTATTCTATTCTATTCTATTCTATTCTATTCTATTCTATTCTATTCTATTCTATTCTATTCTATTCTATTCTATTCTATTCTATTCTATTCTATTCTATTCTATTCTATTCTATTCTATTCTATTCTATTCTATTCTATTCTATTCTATTCTATTCTATTCTATTCTATTCTATTCTATTCTATTCTATTCTATTCTATTCTATTCTATTCTATTCTATTCTATTCTATTCTATTCTATTCTATTCTATTCTATTCTATTCTATTCTATTCTATTCTATTCTATTCTATTCTATTCTATTCTATTCTATTCTATTCTATTCTATTCTATTCTATTCTATTCTATTCTATTCTATTCTATTCTATTCTATTCTATTCTATTCTATTCTATTCTATTCTATTCTATTCTATTCTATTCTATTCTATTCTATTCTATTCTATTCTATTCTATTCTATTCTATTCTATTCTATTCTATTCTATTCTATTCTATTCTATTCTATTCTATTCTATTCTATTCTATTCTATTCTATTCTATTCTATTCTATTCTATTCTATTCTATTCTATTCTATTCTATTCTATTCTATTCTATTCTATTCTATTCTATTCTATTCTATTCTATTCTATTCTATTCTATTCATTCTATTCTATTCTATTCTATTCTATTCTATTCTATTCTATTCTATTCTATTCTATTCTATTCTATTCTATTCTATTCTATTCTATTCTATTCTATTCTATTCTATTCTATTCTATTCTATTCTATTCTATTCTATTCTATTCTATTCTATTCTATTTCTATTCTATTCTATTCTATTCTATTCTATTCTATTCTATTCTATTCTATTCTATTCTATTCTATTCTATTCTATTCTATTCTATTCTATTCTATTCTATTCTATTCTATTCTATTCTATTCTATTCTATTCTATTCTATTCTATTCTATTCTATTCTATTCTATTCTATTCTATTCTATTCTATTCTATTCTATTCTATTCTATTCTATTCTATTCTATTCTATTCTATTCTATTCTATTCTATTCTATTCTATTCTATTCTATTCTATTCTATTCTATTCTATTCTATTCTATTCTATTCTATTCTATTCTATTCTATTCTATTCTATTCTATTCTATTCTATTCTATTCTATTCTATTCTATTCTATTCTATTCTATTCTATTCTATTCTATTCTATTCTATTCTATTCTATTCTATTCTATTCTATTCTATTCTATTCTATTCTATTCTATTCTATTCTATTCTATTCTATTCTATTCTATTCTATTCTATTCTATTCTATTCTATTCTATTCTATTCTATTCTATTCTATTCTATTCTATCTATTCTATTCTATTCTATTCTATTCTATTCTATTCTATTCTATTCTATTCTATTCTATTCTATTCTATTCTATTCTATTCTATTCTATTCTATTCTATTCTATTTCTATTCTATTCTATTCTATTCTATTCTATTCTATTCTATTCTATTCTATTCTATTCTATTCTATTCTATCTATTCTATTCTATTCTATTCTATTCTATTCTATTCTATTCTATTCTATT